>JAOVYW010073324.1:3321-20234 GCA_025775045.1 Hiodon tergisus
ACAAGCATAAAGACAGCTGCCAACTTTCCAGGTTAACTAACGTAACACAAACTCCCATTGCCAACTTTCCAGGTTAATTAACGTAACACATACTCTCATTGCCAACTCCCTTCCTCTCAAACATCCTTCCGGCTGCCTTTTTTAACCCCTGGGTCTCGTACATGATAAAAATACATATGAACACCAAACTTCAGTAAAACAGAGCTGATGAAATCCTACTTATGAATGTTTGAGTCCTACCTTTCCACCTGTTTTTGTTAGATAAGCACTAACCAACGTGAATTGATCTGATCCACTGTATACGAAATAAGAATCCTCGGGCTGGTCCGTGGTGCTGGGACATTGCCGACCGCTGTCCGTCACGGGGAATGGCCAGACTGGGGCCAGCCAAGGCCCCCTCTGATCACACGGGACATCTGTGCTGCCCCAGAGAACAGACAGCTCAGGACGCTGCTCTCATCAACGCGCACATCGGCAAGGTGGCACACCGCATCTGCCCCAAGGACAGGAGATGTCACTGTCTTATTATGCCAGATGTTGTGTTCTCTTCTTTCCAACACTTTAAGTGACTTCAATGGCTGAGAGTGGCGGAGCCCGTGCCAGACAGACCATGTCACATGGTAGGCAACACAGGATGTAGCACCTCAAACCCAGAGGGGTCTTGAACCAGCAAACTTGGGAGCCATCTGGCATCTAACTTCCAATAAAAGCCTTTTTGCCCCCCAGGTTAAAAAATGCAGGACACACTAATGGTTTCTGTTCTGTTTCAGTCTTTCCTCTGCAGAGTTTATTTCTTTGACATACCACTGTTACAACAAGAAAGGAATTAATTTCAAGAGGTCTATTAGCCATAAATAATAAATCAACATCAATATCGATCACAGAAATTGTTATGTTTTTTGAATGAAAAACATAAGCGAATAATGCACGTTCTGTCAGCTCGACCAGTTTAATAGTTATTTCGCATCGAGTTAATGAGTATATATTCAAACCTACCCAGACAACAGCTTGGAGTGCCAAGTGATCATATGACAAATATTAGCACCTGCTCTCCCTCTGCTGGGGGAAGGAATTGGACCGGCACGTTTGGATGTTTGTACCCTTGAGCCAAGCTAAATAGTTTCCGAAAATTCACGGCTCCGCGTGAGTGTGTCCGCCAAGCCTTGGGTTTCTCCAACCTGGTCCTGGGGGCACACAGTGTGTGTGTGTGAGTTTTAAAACTTCCACCAAGCACTCGAGCACTTGAATGAACAAATTATTGACCTAATTAAAACAATTGAGTCCTTTCTCACAGTGTTGAGATTGATCGCTAATGTGTCTCCAGATTTTCTGTTCGATGGGTCGCTTTAACTATTTTGCTTGTTTAGATTGAAGGACAATATAATTTGGCATTATTTGGCATATTATTATTGTCATGAATACTGTTAACCGTAATAAGTAATAATCTAGTACTTATTTGGTTTTCTGAGAGGATATCTTTGTTTCAAAAGCCCTTCATTCAAACGTTGGACTGACTTAGCTTTCTTCTCCATTGTCACCTTGGTGGCCAGTTTTCCAGTTTCAGAAACCTCTGGGAACCATACTTTATCATTTGCTTTGCATTGACATAAAACTGTTCACCCCTTGAATGAATTGATTCACAAGAGCAGAGACTATATCTGGGAACGTGTCTGAAATCGATTCACGTAGAATGAAAATTTGAACAACGGAATTACTCCTCTGTGGAAGGGGTAAACCGTGAGAAAACTCCAGCCTCTTAAACTTTGGTTGGTAATTAGTTTGTCTAGAATTTTCGTTGCGTTTACAACAGCTCCCCAAACGTCATGTAATTTAATCAGGAAGTTCATATTTCCAAATATTCTCCTAACCGTAAACTTTGTGTTTAATTATGTTTGAGCAAAGCTATTTGTAAGCCATTTTCTAAAGCCTCTTTTCAATGCAGTAGCATGAAGGGCTTTATTTTGCCCCTGACATAAATGGTAACAAACGTGGGTGCAGATGGATTTGCTATTTTTGTCTGGCACAGGTCAGTTATTTAACACTACCACCGAGAACGGTCGTTTGATTCACTGCATGCAATCAACTTGCGAGGCATGGGGGGGCGTATTGTTGGGCAGGACTTCAGCGTAGTCAGAGAAAACTATCGAGCGCCGAGCGCCGAGCGCCGAGCGCCGAGCGCCGAGCGTCTGCATTAGGGCATGGTGCTGTGGTCAAGAGCCCTTAATGTGCCGTTAATGTGGTCCTACTTTTTTCCCTAACTCTTTCCCAGTGGGAACAGAGCTGACATCTGCTATGGGTGAAGGAAATCAGGGCACAGATAAAAAAAAATATATAACATACATTCCCAGCAGCTTTTAAATTGAGTCTCACTGCCTTGGATCACATTGTTGTGATGTGTCTGCACACTATTGATTTCATTTCTGCTTTCTGTGGAATAACCTGAAGCAAGACAACGGTGTGAAAATAATTGCAAATTAATGGAAAGAAACAAATGGTACATATACCTGTTAAATATGAATGATTCTCCAGTATCATTACATGCTTCACCTCATTTAAACCTTTCTGAATAAGGCACCACTGCAGTTAAAGGCTGATGAACAAGCCGTGTACAGTGGAAAGGTCATGTTTGCAGTCGATGCAGATAAATTTTAATTCAATCTTTCTCTGACGCACAACTTTCAATACAGTGATTTGGCTTTGTTTCAAATGAAGAGCGTCCAAATGAAAACAAACATTAAATTAGCTTTTCAGAAGGCCCACTTTATCACATTAGAGATCCATATAGGTCAGAGCACAAATCCGAACAAGAGAATGGGCCTCGTTTATCAACCATGCTTAAGCACAAATCACCCTGTGGAGTGTGCGTACGCTCAAATCATTCTGTGGAGTGTGCGCACACACGAATATTAGATTCATGGATTTTAAAAACATTATTTTCACATAAGTTTAATGAGCATTTTAGACTGTGTCTACCCGCACATTTTTGTATTTGTGCTTCTGTTCTTCTAAATTCTTTTACATGAAAACAAATCATTTTACAGACATTGAGTCACATGGCCATGGCTGGCAGACAGGCATTGAGGAACTCATTTACAGGTCATTGGAACATTAGAATGGGCAAAACGAGTGACCTAAAAAACTTTGACCGCTGCATGAATGTCGTTGCCAGGTGCTCTGGTTCCGGTATCTCAGAACTGACTACCCTCCTGGGCATTTCAGGCACAGCAGTGTCTAGGGTTTACTGAGTCGATGGAACTCAGTCTACCAGGTGTCAGTGGTACCGAGTTTCATGAAAAACAAACTCAAAACGAGGATTATGAGGAAAACTTTTTTTTCCTGACACGAAATACATAAATATTACCGAAAACTGGGTTGGATGGACCCATCTATAATTTACACCACAGGACCAGTAGACATTGCTTCTGCGGTGAAAGTAGTTTACCGTTTGAGGTATTTACTATTTCAGTTTCGATTACTTTGCCTTCATTTCAAACAGAAGAGAGCACTGTTGAAATTTACAGAACGGATATCCGATATGCTATCTGTGATTATCATTTGGGATTTCTCAACCTATGTACAGACATAAGAAAAAATCTGCTCCGTGGATAGAAGTGCGATTTTCACCTTGTTGCAAATGCTTTGACCTCCCTAGATTTATTTTCGCTATGGATTTCGTTGGTATATTTTTTAAATGACATTACAATTGAGAGGTTGCCTCACACTCAAAGTTCTCAAAGTAGTGTGTGAAAAAGACAACCGTACAGAAAACCTTCACACACCAGAAAGGTTCTGTTCAGCTTGTCTTTGTGTTATATATAGGGGCCTTAACTTGGCTTTCAATAAATTAAATATTTATATTTTAGTATCAGCCGTACCTTCTACTGGGGCAAAAATGTTCAGGGACACAGCAGTTTGAGCTTAATTTATGGACTGATTACTATGAAAACCTTAAACGTGTCGCTTTCTGTAGATTTAATCATATCTTAAGTGTGCCACTTTACTCAATATTCATTCATCCATGAAATTAATCATAGTCTGTGCCCTTTTAACTGGATGTTGCAGGTTTGAAACCAGATCATAAGATCTGCCCATTGTGACTGGAAAAGTACCTCTCCAGATTGGGATATGTGAGAACTGGCCCAGACTGCGTCTGCAGGCTAGCAGCGCATTCAAGAAGGTTGTACCTCTCCTTCCATTGGTGCTGAACCTCTGTTGTAAGCTGTTTAGCCTGCAAAGTGGCCCCTAGATGACCAGGAATGGAAGAGACTAACTCCAGTTCTTCCTCACCCTCCCCACGTGTGGTGGCAGGATTCGTTGCATTGAGCTGAGATGCATTGGGGCGTTTAGCAATGCAAACAAGTAAAATGCAGACCAATACATTTTCCCAGTCAACTCACTTGTGCTTCTATACTTTTTAGCACGAGTCCCATGCTACGCTATGTCTGTTGTTTTCATATCTTTTAAGTAATTAGTTTTCACATTTTATTCTTCCCTGGTTGTGTAATTTTTGTACGGCACAGTTCTCTTATGTGTGGTTTGTGGTCCAATCGTACGCTTCTGTAAAATAATTGTGAAAAATTATGTGTTAATGTCGCTGCGCGTTTGATGATATACGCCATACAACAATATATATATAAATATATATCCAATATATTAAAATTGAAATATCTTCATCTATATTCATATTTCACCACTTCATGAGTGATTGACGGCTTCATGTGCAGGGTTCATGTGTTCACTTTCGCAGTCATGACACTTTCACAGCGTTCATGTAATATATGTGTGTAAATATATATCTGTGGGAATTCCCCATGCATGTGGTAAGGTGAGCAGTCCCTCCTGTCTAATTTTACTTTTGGTTACTGACAAATAGAACAGTTTATCTACTATTTCTGCTATCCATTGTTCTAGATGAAATTCTACTGTTTTGGTCAAGAGGACTCTCAAACCTTATACCGCTGACAAAAAAGTGCATCTGCCTAAACACTGCAGAACCACTGTTTACACCCTTTGTTTGGCCCACTAATGTGCCTGCCACCTAACAATGCTGTACTGTAGCTGTAACTGCAATAAAAAGCCCACAGCTGTTGTTATGTGTCTGTAATGCCTTACATTCTGCTAAGGTTACAAGTCAAAGATTTATAGGGAGTGGGTTTCATTTATGAGTCAAAGTGCTTGCCATTGGCTTCTTCTAATGGCTATGCGGAAGGTGTTTCCGTTTTTAATTTATTGATATCCACGTTTTCTCTTCACGATACTTCAAGAGCAGTCAGGGAAATACGGGTGCAAAGCTTATACTTTTTACTTCTTTTTTTTTTTTAAATTGCATCAATGGAAAAATACAAAAATGCAACATATTGCTTGCAAGGTTATGTAAATTTATTTTTATACCACTGCAGTCCATCTGAGTTTGGCCCCAAACGTTCCTGATTTTCACATACATATTTATGGGATGTGTGATTTTCTACCCCCGCCCCTAGTTCCTGTCCTTTGTCTGGGAGCCACCTGTCACCCTGGGAATGTGGAGTCTGCCTCCTGATCAGGCTTCAGAGGAGTTGGTTTCTCACACTGATTCAGCTCAAAGCTCTTCTCTCTTCTGTGGGGTGCAGTTGGAGCGAGTGATTATTCTAACAGCCTGAATCCACATTTTACAACCACATAAATTACGGGCCATTTTAGTTTGCCTGGAAAATAATCAGAAGCCTTTTAAATCATCCATTGATCAACCGGGTTGGCTAGGACAGGGTCATGCAGAGATTTTTATTATTCCTGCGTATGATGCGGAAATTGCCCATGGAGGACAAATTTTAGGCTGCGTTATTGGCTGTAAGAGAATGGTTTCTGACCACAGCTTTCCCTGGGCACGGAGATAAAACCTAAACAGCCACCAGAGTGGTTAGCTGAAAGCAAACCATTTTGCCGTTTAGACCTTTAGAAGAAAATTGTATTGTTTTGCCACACGTCTCTTTGGTGGTCTCACTCCGCCTTTCTTGGTGTCAGTGTGCTTTAAAGGAATACTAAATTAGGAACTGAGAAGGGTTAAAAAAAAATCAATTTTAAACCTAGAAAATAAAAATTAATTTTTGAATTAATATTAATTACGAAGACGGTGCAGGGTCCTGAAGGTAGGAATGAAGCCTATAGCCAGAATCAGAGCCTTGTTAATAAAAGTATCTTTTTTAACCTGGATGTTTAAGTGTGCCATAAATTCCATTTCAGAGACTAAAGAAGGATGACACCCAAAGGGGAGAGATGCTAAGGTAAACAACCTAGTTGGAAGGAACGAGATTCAATACTGGCCGATGCAGGGTTATGACTTTCAAAGGTTCGGATTCACCCGTCCCTCATACAGACGCAGTGCACATGGACCCAATACTGCGTTAATTGTCTGTCTTTGCCCTGACTTCCTGAAGTAATTCCCTAAACACAACACAAGCTGATGCCCAGCACCCAAGCCCACACACAGCTAGATGAGTTGAGGGGGAGAAATCACAAAGCTAATGAGTACAGATAAAATGCCGTTTGGCAGATTTCACAGCTGGGTATATATTAGGTTGTCAGGATCCAGTTAGCGCATTAAATGAACCTGCCATGGCTTTTCCTAAATTAACAGTTCAACATCAAGAACTCCTGCACAATTCAGATATAGAACATGGAGCATTTGTACAAAGGCTAAGTGCTGTGAAGTATGCTAAATTTAAAGACACGATTTTTCAGTAGCGTACCCACAAGGGCTCAGTTTCACCCTTGTTATTTATGCTGTCTAGACACTTGGTAGACATTAGTTAAACTCTGAATTCGACATCTGAACTCCTGTCCTTTTTGATGTTGGTTTTCCTGGTCGATCTTCATGGCTGTGCGGACAAATGATCTGAAAAGCATTAACGTTGCACGTTGAATACAATCTTGTCGTGGAGAATAACCAACTGCTGCAAGTATTTTTGCCACATATTTTATTTTCTGGAGACAAACCCTTTTAATTTACCAAAACCTGCAGGCAATAATGTGGAAAAACATTACAGAAGAATTTCACTGGAAAGCACAAAAGTGAAATTTGGCCTATGAGAGGCAAATCATTCTCACACCAAAAAAAACACAGACTTTTTATTTAATCTCTATGTACCACGATTTCTTGCTCCTAATTATTGGTACACTTCATGCTCGGGGTTCTATGTCTCAAAGAAAAATTTACAAAGAATGTGGCAGTGGTATTATTCAACCAGACTTATTCCCAGAAAAGCACAACTGTCCTTAGGGCTTATTCAGTGGTAAATACATTCATTATGACCATTGTGATTTAAAGATTACCAAAATAAGTGTGCCTGTATCAAACTGAATTATTATGCATATATAAGCACTGGCAAGAGTTAGCAAATTCTGACGCATTTAATGTAAGGAGCTGCCAGAGGCTGTTGTGATGAACAATGGAGCTATTTCCATTCAGTCAAGCGCTGAGGGGTGAAGGGTTTAGATGTTCCCCACAAACTCAGCTGGACACAAATCAATGACCTCGTGATCATCTGAGTCACGGCGTTTTAAAATACGCCAGAAAGCACAGCAATCTTGAAAGAGCATAAGGAGGAGGTCTTAATGGTAAATTACCTTCTGAACAAAAATGCCTCAAACCGCAGGAGTCCTGACAAGATGTTTTTTTGTGGGGGGTGGGGGCACTACAAGCAATTTAACGGCATCCTGGGAGCATGCCGCCTTCCCCACCGCTTCACAGCCGTCTGTGCACTTCCTCCTTTGATTACAGAGCTCAGTGTGGTTCACAGGCACTGCAGAGCGGGCATATGCTGAGGTGGCAAAGCCTGCTGGGATACAAAGCAGAACAATCCCCCTGTTAAAAGTCCTTTTATTTAGCAATTTGCCGCTGTTGCCACAGTAATGGCAACATTTATAGCAGGGCAGAGAAACGTTTTCGTTTGCTTCCATTTTCCCTCCACCTTTTGCTCATGGAGCAGTGCTTTTTTGGAAATAAGTGCAATTCTGGGGCTCTTCCTCAGATTTTGGACAACATATTAGAGTTGTCCCAGCAGTTAGAATAAAGGTTGTGTTCTCCAGCTCAAAATTTTGCATTTCCTGCTGGCACAGATGTGGAGATATGAATTCAGAGAGCAGGTGTAAAGGATTCCGTGCTCATTTCTATCAATATGCATAACACTGGCTTACCTCTCTGCACCAGGTGTCTTCCGTGCTTATGTCGAAGTGTGGGGAAACATAGATTTATCATGGACTCGTTCCAACTTCATCCCAAACCAGTAGAATACCATGGATATTAGCCTTGTTAATCAAAAAAAACGTGGCACACAGCTGGCAGCCACGCCCTCAAGCTGTGATGGACAGCAACACTGAGAGGGCGGGCCACACCCTCTAACATGAGTGGTTGTTCCACTGGTAAATCCCAGGCACTTCTAAAAGGGGAAGAAGGGAAAGGAGCTGAACAGAATGTGGAAAGGTATATGACGGTAGTATTTTAGTTAAACTGAATGGAGTTTTCCCCGAACTGGGAGTTTTTGTTTATGGATATAATTTGATGTTGTTGAAATGTTTGTCTTTTTTTTCTTTTTTTTTAAAGGAATAAATGATGTAAACCCTCCCGCAATGCCTCAGTCTCTGGCCGTTCGTGGACTGAGCACACCCTTGCCTGCTACAAACACCTTTAAATCGTGTAACAGGATGTGAGAAAATGTAATGGTAAGGTAAAAGGTATAAAAGGTGAGAAAGACAAAACTTCAACTTATATGAGAGATTCAAATTACAAAACCAGTAGCACAACCCAATGAGGGTCCAATTTCAGCACCATGGACAGAGCCAGCACCATGGACACAGTCAGACTGCATTCTGGAACTTCCATTTCAAACCATGTTCAAGCCTTAGTAAAAATGGGATTTAACACAACAGTGCAAAATATGTGCAGCATATTGCCACCTTTTGACAAAACATTGCCATGCCTTATCAAAACAGACCTATTAATCTCATTCCACAAATAAATGTTAAAATTCCATCTGAATTCGAAAGGCGATTTTGATCAACGGCCGTCTCATGTTTCCAGAACGAGGAACAATTTCGCTTCTCTGCAGGCCTTAATGGACACTCGCCGAACGCGTGAAGGGGGCATCCTGGGAGAGCTCTTCGAGTCCTTCCTCCCATCCCGAGTAATGGGATCTATCGTTAGCCAGCCCATTAGCGGTCCCTATTATCCCCGCCCCTGGCTTCGACAGCAGAAAAGACACACAGCTGGCTACCGGTCTTCACACCGCCTCAGGGAGGTTTAAACTTGGAGGGATGCCGTATCAGCGACATTGAGATCCGAGAGCATTAGATTGCATCTTCTTCAAACTCCAGCATATGCAATATTTCAGCATTTATTCTGCATTGAAATAAATCTGTCTGAAAAAAGCACATACACACCAGATGAATAGGGCTGTTGTGGTACAGAGGAGTGTGTGGTCTGCTGCAGATGGCTTTAACAGGACCATTCAGTGTTTGGAAGGTTCATAAAAGATTGCTCTGTTTAACTTTAAGAGACGGAGAAGTTCATAAATGCCCCGGGTAAAGTCAGTATTCCAATATAGCCTTGTTACCAGCTCTATATTAGACAGGTGAAAAGAAAAAAAAGCCCTGAGATGGGTATTCAGAGGAGCGACTAATGTCTCTCTTAAACCAAGTCTGTGACAGGTGTTCCACGGCGACATACCCACTGACATTCCCATTCTGATAAACAGCCCTGTGGTTCCCTTGAAGTGACCCCACTCGGGTGCCTCAATCTGGCCCTGACTGAGAATTCGTTCTCATATCCTACTTTGTCAGAAGTACCAAAAACTCCTTCACTTTAAGTGTTGGGGCATTATTTGCCCCTTATTAAATTCTACCTTATAACCTTGTCTATCTTATATATATACACATTTTTCATTGAGACGATACTTATTTCATGTAGAAAAAGAAAAGTTGAGAAATTATTTTTCATAATCTATTCACAGGAACACCCTTTGGCAAGGTTTTCACAACCTGTACTGTACATGTAAAACTGGATACAATTTTACCATAAACTTTGACAGTCATACAAACTTTAAAATTTGAAGGACAAAACCATGAGCGTTGGCTGAATAGACTGCAAACTGTCTACTTCCAGTCTTTCTGGAAGCTGTGAAGAATTTGGACCGTAAGCTGTGCAAATATTCACTGAATAGGTCACATTGTGAACAATGCTTAGGCAAGTTATTCACAGGGCTTTTGTCTAGCTAATGCATTACTTATAGTGCAGAGTCAAACAATACTGTATAGTGTAGCTTATTAAACCCAGACTCGATTCTCTCAGCTCAACATTGTGATGCAAAGAAAAAAACAACGAATGACCGCTCTATTCAAACTTTACCTGAAAAGTTTACCTGAAAGAGCAGAAAGTAATTGGAATGATGAATGCTGTTAGAATGAAGCACACCTTAACATTTTTTATTTCTTGGTTAGGCTTTTTAGGGCGCACTGCATTAAAACATCAGTTATTTTATATTACCCTGTGTTCCACGCTCGCTCCTCTCCCTCACAATGGCACATGGAGACGTATCTTTTCGGCCCGCCGTTGCTTGTTTTGCTGGCTTTTTTTCACAGGCAATTTCTGAAATGGGGACAGCATCATGAATTATATAACACTGCTTTGTCCTTTGGTGGAACCATGACATCTATGTTATTACAGCAAAGCAGTTTATGTAAGAAAGCAGATCCTCGGCATAATATTTGCCAATCCCACAAAGTTAAAAGCTTTTTAGTTCGTAGCCAGTTTGAGCTTGTGGATTGAGACGCAGGAGCTCAAACGGTGTACAGATTTACATATTAAAACACACACGCCGCCGAGGTTTGTTTTCGGAACTGATGGGAATTTAACAGAATCTTTTTTACTCTCGTGCTTGGTTTACGAGCGGTCAGCGATAGTCTGTTTGATGTGACTTGGCTCGCGGCCTCCTTTTTTTATCCGAAACTGAGTCCTTATTATCCTCTTTTCATTCCGCACAGCACAACAAAGATGGGATGAGCTTTGCGCGCGGCGGGCCCTTACTTTGTCCTCGCGCAGCGTCGTTTCAGAGCTGCGGGCGGCTGCTTTCGAGAGGCCGTCTGCGGGACTACTGCATGGCTCCGGTGGTGCCTTGCTTTGTCTTTGGTCTTTCATTTTCAAACTGGGTTCTTCTCTCGTCGACCCACCACATTTATGGCCACTGGGCTGGAGTAGACACGCCGTTGTATTTTAATTCCACGTGTTGCATTCACAGAACTCAGCGCCCACTTCCTTTGGAGTGAGCAGGGCTCTGAAAGTGATACAAACTCCTGCCCCACGGCTCTGCGCAGTCGTGAAAACACGTGGCCTTTTCGTGCAGGGATTTACAAACGCACGGCACGCTGATACAGTGGTTTACAAACACACAGCCCATTCACGCAATCATTTACAAACACGTTCCCTGTTCATACACTCATTTACAGACATGTGATCTGTACATATGGTCATTTACAGACGTACGGCCTGTGAATACGGCCGATGCACTGACACTGACAAGGTCTATTAGGTTTCTAGATCAAATTTCCCGTTGAATGGAAGTGGTCCCTTTTGGGGTTTGTCTCTGTGATGCACTGTGACTGGGCACAGGGTGACTCAAGTGAAGTACTGGTGGTCCCTAATGGTGTTGGGTATGTTGACTGTAGCGATCCCCAAGCCGCTGGTGTAGGGTTGACCTTTGAGTCTGGTCTTACAAGTGGGATCCGTGTTGGATGACACAGTAAGAGCACCCTGTCAGTATAACCGAACAATGTTATCACTCTAATCAATATCCTCGTGTTAGGTGGTTAGGCTTGTGGCTTCAATCTTTTTTAGTATCTTTTTCAAGTCATAGCAAAACACACACATCCAGTGACAGGAATTATAAATCCATACTATAGACGTCAATCTTCCGTGATCTTCTTTACCGGATGTGACCCTCTGCATTAAATAAAGCATCGATTTTTGATTGATCTCAAATATCATAAAAGTTTTCCTGGATTTGTTTTCCTCCTGAAAAATAATTGTGATTTACAGAGAAATGTTCAGAATGTCCTTCAGCATGCAGTCTTCAAACTTACATTTTTCATGTTTGACTTTTAACCACTTTCGACTTTGAGGCATACTAAATATCTCTGGCTTAAGCTGGGTGTTTTGTGTAATTCATTAGCCCTGAACATCAGATGTTTTCATTTCCCAACTGAGCCACACATTAAAATTTCTTGGAAAAAAAAACCCTTCAAGTTATTTGTACTGCTAGGGACTTCTAATGCTACATCAAGTCTATAGCTGAGGCAGTAATATAAGCCACAATATCACATTAGGAAAGACTCAGCATTCATCCCGTCACTGAAAAAAGAGATGAACACTTCCATTAATAGTCCTTTAGAGATCCCACATGTAGAAAGCTTTTAAAAATATATCCTTTAATTTCTCCTGGTGCTGCAAATTGCAGCTTACTCAAGACCAGAAGACCACAACAGGCTTTTAGAACAACGATCATGTTACCAGATAGTTTATACAAGCGCATTTATTTTTGAATTCATGATGTTATTTTGTTTTATTCTTCATCTCAGTGTATATGTTTTAGTTATATTTGAGAACGAAAAAAAACAACTAAAATCTAAATACCATTTAACCTGGATCAGTATTTTGCATTGCTCATATTGAATAAGAACATTTTATTAGGCCAGGGAAAGCTGATCCTTGAACAGGTTTAATCAACCTTCAGTGCAGTGCAATACTGGCCTGGTTTGGTTTAATTTAAGCTCTGTCATTGGTGGGTGGCAAATAAAAGAAAAAACCAACATGAAGTGTCCCAGTAAGGTGTTGGACCACCCAGAGCTGCTAGAACAGCTTCAATGAACCTTAGCATAGATTTTAGTCTCTGGAACTCTCTTGAAGGGATGGAACACCATTCTTTCAAAAGAAATTCCCTCTTTTGGTGTTTCGATGATGGTGGTGGAGAGTGCTGACAAAGTCTTCCATGGGTGTTCAATTGGGTTGAGAGCTGGTGACTGTGAAGGCCATAGCATATGATTAACATCATTTTCACGCTCATCAAACCATTCAGTGCCTTGTAACCTGTGGACTGGGGCATTGTCATCCTGGAAGAGACCACTCCCATCAGGACTGAAGTGTTTCACCATGGGGTAAAGGTTATCACACACAAGAATAACTTGCAGTGACCTTTCCCTCTAAGGGGACAAGTGGACCTAAACCATGCAAGGAAATTGCCCTCCACAGCATAACAGAGCCTCCAAACCCTCTCACTGTAGGGTTTTCCTTTAAGTTGTCACCCGCCTGTACATGATTAATACTGTTTGTTTCAAACACTGGCCTTAGACAGAGAAAGTTATCCTTAGTCCTCAAATAGTCTTTTCACTCTTGCTTTGGATATATTGGGTGTGAAAACTCTAAGGTTGTTAAACAAACTAATTCAAGTTTACTTTTTTTAACTTTGGATTTCCCAGATTTTTTAAGTTCTCTCTTTAAGCCAAACTGTGTTATTCATTAATATGTGTGATTTTAATTCCATGTATACAAGGCAAAGCTATATGGCTTTGAACTGATACTCACAAGTGAATTTTAGGCTATTTAAGTGGCTTTTTCATTTAGACCCAGATTCAATCACACATGCTCAATTAGTGCACTTCCCGACTCCAAGGAAGCCAAACCAATTGTTATAACATTTTCCATTGATTTCAGTGAGTGTCATATTATGATGGTGAGGAAAAAAAATCCTGGTTATAGAGTTAGAGTGTGCTAGAGTTAAGCAATTGCGTAAGCGTCGGATGTTTGTTTGAATCTGAGCCAGCATTCCCTTAGCATATACCCTTAAAAAAATCTGTCAGATCTGAGCAGCCTGCATTCATTTTGATCTGTTAATCCCTCAAATTCTAGCATTATTTTCTGAAAAAATGTAAATGACTGTGTTAATTTATACTGCATGTGTTACATTTTTAAACTACAGTAAAATGTCAAGCATCCTGTGTAGATATGTAAAGACCATGTGTTTCTAAATTACTGTATGTACATACCATATGTCTGTTGATATTTATAAATGTTATACCTTGTGGGTATTCATGCATTATTTATTCTGCATGTCGCACAGGGTCCTTTAAAAGGGTGTGTACTCTTAAAGAGATGTGGCACACATTGGCATCGGAAAAAGTTTGTTTGATTTTTCTGATTCGGATGAGCTGCAAGGGTTAATAAATGGGCATCACAGACACCAATGATTTATCCTCCCAACTCCTCTGCTGTCATAAAAAATGAATTTGCAGTATTTTCCAGTAAATTACCTTGTATACGCTTTAATTGTTGCACTTTAATTGTTGACTGAACTATAAACAGCAGTCAAGGACGCTAGACATTATGTTTGTAAATATTTAATATATCCTTCCTTGCCCACACTTCAGTTCGGTGTATATCGGATATTTGTCAACTGAATACGCCTTGACACTGCAGGATTTCCCATGGTTACAAGCCAAAAGGTTAATTTAAAATGTTGTAGCTGTATTTTGGTCTGTCAATAACAACCCCGGTGGAATACAAAAATCAATAGAATGCTAGAATAGTTTAGGTAATCCCAAGGGAAATTTTATAGAAAATTTTCAGAGCTGCTTATGATGAACCTGTCAAGAAACAGAGATCCCAAACCCCCTGCTTTACAACTCAGCTTAAAGTGGAGTTTCCAGGCAGAGAAAGTGGAGATAAAGGGTAGGCAGACATGTCAGAATGGATGCTAGAGGACAAGGCACAGCAGACAGGAGCTACCAGCAACGGGACCAAGGGAATCTGGGGCTACCTGGGCCGCAGGCAGGAATGATGGGATCAGGGAGCGGAGATTGCCCCCCTCTAGCTAAGTATGTAAGCATGTAAATGTTACAAACATTCCTTCACTGGAACAGAGATAGCTTCCAGCACCTAGGGTAATGAGTCTGGGGCCAGGTTGTGCGTGCGCACAATGTCTTATACAGAGCCAGGCTCACAGTTCGAATTTCAGAGTTTAGCTTCAGACGGTCAGAAAAATTGATTTCTTTAAGGTAAACAAATAAAGTTTTCTAAGGATCGGTAAGGCTAAACAATAAATTAAATTTAGCATTTCATTGTTGCAAAGTGCTTTAGTGGGGTGAAAACATTTTTGATAATAAACAAATAATACACAAATAAAAATAAGAAATAAAAAATAAGCGACATAAAAAAAAGAAAAAAGATTGGTCTTTCCAATTTGGCTGTAAAGGAAGGGCACTCAGAGACAGGGACCTGTTTAATCACTGTCATTTTCACTTGAAAGGCTGTGGGAGTGGGAGGACTGAAGCCCCACTGCCGGTTTTTGAGCTCATTCAAATGGAGATTTGGCCCTTTCACTGGCGTTCGCCGCGGCACCCCTCATATTTCCCACACACCCAAATGTGCCCTAGTGGAGCCTCCCGTTCCCTCTCAATTATTTTAACGTGGTGAGAGCAAGAAAAGTTTCCAAATTAACTTTGGTCTGCCAAGGCGGTGGCATTGTCAGAGGTGCAGCGCACGCCCCTGGATGCGAATACAATGACCTCAATGATTCTGCTGCGTGCTCCAGAGACGTTCAGAGAGCCAGAGGTTTGCTCTCGCATCTGTGGCAGCATAGGTAGGCCATTCTTAAATACAGAAGAGAGACCTAGGGTGTGTGTTGTACTCTTAGCGTGGAAAGGAATTAAATGCAGAGGAAATGCAGTTTTGTAGATTGTTTTCAGTAATTTTCCAATGTGAATGGGTCTCAGATGTTCTAGCCAGACTCAGAGACAGGATGTGTCCGTGTCTATGTGTTAGAATAAATAAAAAAAGTGTTCTATGTCTGTAGGCAAAATGTAATAGAACTTATATTAGAACATACAAATGTGTGTAAACATTACTCAATAACAATTGTGCAAAAGAATGTATGTTTAACATTTTATCATGCTTAAAATATACATAAGCACACAAGTGTGATGCCATCAGTAAGTCTGTTGAAGGGTACGTTCAACCATGGTATGTCATTTCCAATCCAGTGTGCATAAAACTTTGGCCTAATTTTGGTCATAATTAAATCCCTCCTCTGATGCATCACACATTATGTTAAACCCACACTATATCGGCTTCACACGATCCTTACGTTTTCAGTTTGTTTGGATATGTTCCCAAATAGACGCTTGCAATCTTTCTGCTCGGGGGAAAAGCTCTGCTGTAAGCCGGGGTCTATTTGCATGAGTACTATCAGCTGTACGGCGGGGCTCACGCCCAGCATCTACATGCAAAAGGTGGATTCTTCCATCACAAATTATTAAACTCCACCCTCTCCTCCACTTCAAAGAATGTACAGGCACACAGACCAATCAAAACACAGACCATAAACTCTCTTCAAGACTCGAAAAACGCTACAGTGATGGCCAGAACGACATGCCCTGATCCACAAATGGATCCTGTTTAAATCTCAATTGTGTGTATGCATCAGGACGTCCTCGGTTTATTTCCCAGCATGACATTTAAAATAGTCAGGTTGGTTATTCTGATGTTCTGTTTTTCTGCGGTTGCATTTGCTTTCTTCAGGCACTTTTCTTCAGGCATGTTTTAAACAGACATGCAACAATTACAATGTTCTAAAACCAGGAAATAATTCATACAATTGGGGCCTGCCTGCACATTTTAATTAAGGAGTGCGTGTCTTTCTAAACAGAAAAGAACACAATTTATGTAATTATACATCTCTTCTTATATCAGCTCTTAATTCAACACAGAACCCAACTTGCATGGCAAACAGTATCTATACTACATAATCTGCAGGTAATACATGACAAGTCAAAGAAAAAATCTAAATCTCTCTCTCCCTCTCTCTCTCTCTGTCTCTCTCCCTCTCTCTCTCTCT
>JAOVYW010073325.1:10151-20231 GCA_025775045.1 Hiodon tergisus
ACGCCACACTCACACTCGCACTCACGCCACACTCACACTCGCACTTACGCCACACTCACACTCGCACTTACGCCACACTCACACTCACACAAGCACACACTCGCACTCACGCCACACTCACACTCACACTCACCCAAGCACACACTCACACTTGCACTCACGCCACACTCACACTCACCCAAGCACACACTCACACTTGCACTCACGCCGCACTCACCCAAGCACACACTCACACCACACTCACCCTCACCCAAGCACACACTCACACTCACGCCACGCACACATTCACGCACGCTGACACACACTCACGCCACGCACACACTCATGCACGCTGACACACACACTCGCACTCATGCCACGCTCACGCCACGCACACACACTAACACACACTAACGTCATGCACACTGACACACACACTCACGCCACACACACACTCACACTCCTGCACGCTGACACAAACTCACGCACGCACTCACACTCACCCAAGCATACACTCACGCCACGCACGCTGACACACACTCACACTCACCCAAGCACACACTCCCACATTCACGCACGCTGACACACACTCACGCCACGCACACACACTCACGCACACTGACACACACACTCGCACTCATGCCACGCACACACACTCACACACACTAACGCCATGCACACTGACACACACACACTCATGCCACACACACACTCACGCACGCTGACACACACACACTCACGCACGCACGCTGACACACACGCCACACACACACTCGCACTCACGCCACGCTCACACTCACGCCGCACACACACTAACGCCACGCACACACACTCACGCACGCTGACATACACACTCACGCCACGCACATAGACACACAAACTCAGGCACTCACGCACGCTGACACACACACTCACGCACGCTGACACACACACTCATGCCACACAGACACTAATTCATGCACACACTCACGCCACGCACACAGACACACAAACTCAGGCACTCACGCACGCTGACGCACGCTGACACACACACTCACGCACGCTGACACACACACTCACGCCACGCACGCTGACACACAAACTCAGGCACACACTCACGCCACGCTGACACACAAACTCAAGCACACACGCAAAAGCACACACAGGTGAGCTGTAACAGAAAACCCCTTTTGGACTTTGTTTCAAAACTCCTACATAGGCTCTAAATCCACCCTTTTATCTGTCCGCCTCCATGGCCCCACGTTCCGACCCGGTCCAACACGGAACCTACAGCCACCGTGCAATTGGTTCTCTAAGCCATACATAAAACAAACCTTCAGAAATGAAAGAAATATACTCTGTGCGCGAGAGGCCCATCTACCGCCGGTCGGTTGAGCGGGTTAAATGGTCAAAGTAAACCATTTTTTAAGTTTTGAGTTTCAGTGAAACAGATTTGGAGTGTGTACTTACTGCTCTCGGAGTACATGGGGCTGGAATCAGACCTGTGGTAACAGAGAGAGAGAGAGAGAGAGAGCGAGAGAGAGAGAGAGACAAAGAAGAAATGGCGTTGACTTTAATTTCAGTGGTGAACACTCAGACTTAAATAATGAATAAACACCTTGGGAGTAGTGGGCTAGTAGTGGGAAACTGAGTTTCATCAATTTCCACCACTGGCGACCAGAGACGAGCAAATATTTATATTCCAGTATTGTGTCGCTACAAGTCAACACAGGATCGTCACAGGGAACAAACACAGCCGAGCCCAGAGAGAACCTTTAAAACGCGGGACCCCACGGAATGCAACATTAAAATATGTCTAATCCTACGGTTTATTGGCACGGCTCGCGGAATGCGTTGTGTGTTGGCTGACGAAAGTTCAGGCTTGTTCATGGCACGCTCCACATAACGAACTCCAGTTCATTAGTGGGATGTGAAGGGAGGCCTTCTGTGCCAGCACTGGGGAATGAGCGTCCAAACTGAATTATGAAGCTTCACAGAGGGACTGTTTGTTCTGGCCGCCAGGGAGAACCAGGTACGAAATTACATCCAGCTCGCCCACCCATCCTTCCGCACGACACAGAGGGCTTTCTTTCAGATCCCACTTCGGGCATGGAAGAAAGAAGGGGGACTAGAGAATGCACCACGAGGAACGCAGCGTTTGTAGATTTTGCGTTTGTCGTTTTTTTACTGTTTTCAGTTTGGCCTGCAGGAACGGTTCCCATGCAGGCCAGGAGTGACACGCAGCGTCTGACGCATGTTACCTCATCGATTTCTGACTCCAGGCTAAGCACATTTCTCAAAAGGTACAACAGCGATGCCCTTTCTGAAGAAAAAAAACCTAAACCAGGTTCTGGCCACAAAAAACCCATCCACTGCCTCCCACCACTGTTAGCGTGATAGCTAAAGACGTTCCTTCTGCTAATGGAAAGCCCTTAGTTTGTCATTGTAATAAAACGAGCAGCTCGCTCCAGATTGAATCAAAGCTGAAACCTCCACAGGCTAATTGTACAAAATTAAGTTGAGAGTAAGGAATACCCTGCTCCGTTTGAGAGATCTGGATTTTTAAAATCTCTTTGTATATTCTGCATGTGACCCATCATTCTGCGGTGTCCTGTCTCTCCCCCCTCGTCTCTCGCTCTCTTTCACAGCCTTTGTTTGTTTACCAGGGACAGACCTGACCGATTCCCGAGAAAACAGCAGGCTGTCTCCTCATCCTCCGTCCTGGAGTCAGGCGCAGAACTAAATAAACACGTGGGAACCCCTCTCTCGACCCCCGCGATAACCGCTCCACATTCCCTGTCTGAACCCCTTCCCGCTGTCAGGCTGAATTTGGGGCTGAGCTTACACGACCTAACGGACCAAAAACACAATCCAGTGTAAAATCCAAACAAAACCTTCAATGTTGTTAAGTGTCTGTAGTGCATTAGTTTATGGGTGATTATGTTCTAAACTTCCTTTTAGTTAAAACTGATAAAACCTCTTGCAGGAATCACAACCCTGTTCAGGAGGGGTTGATTTTTTTTTAATGGGCGTATATTGGTCGATTTGTGTCTGTGTGTACATATTACCACGAAAGCAAATGAGATGGAGACATGGGATTGTTCACAAAATAATAAAATTCACCTCTCAAAAGTTGGTAAGAGCTACGGCGTTCCAGCTCCGTTGGGCTGTTTAAATTAAAAATGTACAGAGGTCCTTGCTCGAAGAGCAATATTTCCAAGCATCTTGTCAATGATATTTAAAAAAAAAAAAACGGCTTGCTTTGAGAATGCTCGTTTGTATTTTGAGTTGTCATTGTGGTACTTATCAGTTGTGTGGAAAAACAGACCCCACTAATACGAGCTGGTGGTGTAGTGGTTAAGGTAAGGAAAAGGTTGCCAGTTCAAGTCCCACCCCAGCTGTTGTATCCCTGAGCAAGTTACTTAACCTGAACTGATTCAGTAAAATATCCAGCTGTCTAAAAGGTCTTTACAGGTATATATTGTGGAAGCAAGATAAGCCTCATACCTTACACACCAGTGTTCATCCATGTTAAATGACTTGACATTGATAGCACTTTGTCAGGCGTCAACGATATCTGGACTGACAGAATTGTGAAAAATAACATTTTTGATAGATATAAAAGCGGAACCAGCACGTAAAGTCGGTGGGAAATTAAGAGAGGCTGCACTGAACTTAAAATAACATACGGTCACACGTTTGCCGTCATTCCATATCTTAGCATCTACAGTTTAACGTCCGACAAATTCAATAAAGTGACAGAGACGTTTAAATTAAGTTATCGCGTTGTTACAATGCATATTCTGTAGCTCAAGGGGTGAAAACACTATATGTAGGCTGACTGCTCCCTAATCGAGGACATAATCAAATAAAGTGACAGAGAGGTGGAGCCCAAAGAAAATGTGTGTGTGTATGTTTTACTCTAATCGCCAGGAAACGTGCTAAGAAATAGGCCGACTGGAAACAGTGAAAAACGTTTCACAAGGAAAACAAATCGATACAACACAGCAGTGTACAACAGCAAGAACGTTTCCACCAACCTAATCTAGAGCCAATAATGATTCCAACCGCAAAGCAGTTCGGCCAAGTCGTTTGAAATGTCTCTCGTGCTCCTTCTTTCACGTCTTAGCAGAAATTTTACACTTAGACAAAAATGTAACACTTGCTTAAATCGACATATTCATTGGCCATTCAACTTTGCGTTTGGAATAAAAAACACCACGCACGAGCACCTGTCTACATATCTACTAACAAACCTGGCAGTGGATGAGTTCAGATATAAGAGCTGAAAACAAAACGGGTATGTTCATTAATAAACTGGAAAAGCGTTAAGATAAGAAACAAAGTAAGCAAATTGCACTGACTGGTAAGATTATGGATATTATTGTTCTATTAACTCGTCTTGCAAACTGGATGGTATTATACTCATTCATTCCACGAACTATTTTCCAGAAATCAAAAATCGCAGGTGGGTAAAATTATCCAATGTTATAATAATTTATAAAACACTGTTAACATTAATCTAAATATGCTATGGAGACTGGATTATCGATATTTATTTCCAGATTTAAGACAGGTGTGCTAAGCAAATGAAAAGCCTGTTTTATGGTATGCCTAACAAACGTGCCCAATAAAAGCAGTTAAGTAACGACACTTTGAGATGTCCGCTGCTTTCCCACCGACTCACTCACCCTCCAGTCTCCGCCCCGGAGTCCACACAGTCATCTTCGGTGGAATTTTTCTCCATCTCAGACGTTAAATACATAATTTATTTGCATTCTCAAAACTTCTGTAAACTGTGTGTTGGCTCTTTTTTTTGTAAATTAAACTTTCCGTTTTTCCATCAGGTGGGTGAAGCAGCGCTAGCCGCTCTTCTCGCCAGGAGCAGTAGTGGCAGTCGCGCGTGCAACAGGCTTTCCCTTTCCCACTTTGTTGCACCGCGTCATGCGCGCGAGAGGAGGCGACTCTACTGCAGCAAGTAATTGACTGCACTGGCGACCGTGAATAAAGAGGTGTCGGTTAAGCGTTGGGTTTTATGTTAATGTTCGCTCAAGGCGCTTTATGAAACGGTTAAAACCCCTGAATGTCATTCAACAGCAAATATCGGCAAGTTTGGTTTGTGAAAGTAAGTAAAAGGGAGCTAATGATTGTCGCATTTAAGTGTACAATATCTTGTACACATTAAGGAATTCCTACTTCTGCAGAAGGCGAGAAATGGATTTTGTCATAGGAGATAAATTTAAAGTTCGCCAAAGACACCAGTATCTAAGGAAGTTTTTAAAATGATGAATTGAAGAAATCGAGTCACGTCTTAAAGGCAGTTTAGGGTTTGTAGGCCTATAGAGAAGGTAAAGAGATATTTGCCAGAGCAATACTCCTTAACGTTTTCGTATTTTTTATCACTCACTGTTTAGATTAAGTACACCCTCTTGATTCGTAAAGATATTTTATTCTTTGTCTATTAGAAGCTGGTATATAATGCCTAAAAGTCACATCTTACAATTTACTATTCTTACGAATTCCACTGTCCGGCGTTTAACTCGAACAGTTGGTAGTATTTTAAGGAATAAATACATGCGCTATCCTAAGAGAACGATGGCGTTGTATAAAACCCAAATACATTTCCATTTATATGGTATAAAGCCATTTTGGTTTTTGAGTACCATGAAGGTTGTATTGGCAAGTGGAATTAAAGGACGGTAATCTGGGACAAAGACATCTGAAGTCAGAACGTGTCCCGAAGAAAGGGCACGACTGAAAGGGTGAGATAAGCCTTCATTTGTCTCGGCCGTTTGTATGTAATGGAGACGCTACAACAGCCGCTACCACCGTTTTCACTCGTGTACATATTTGTTTTGTTTTGGCTGCCGTCTAGCGGGCGTGTTTAGTATTTTCCAGGGTCTCAGTCCAAGCTCACTGGTCGGGGGGGACTGTTCTTCCCTGGGGCTCAGAATTGCTGTTGGCGGGGCCTGAAATTTGTAGAAATTTGTATTTTTATTGTACATTTAAGGTTTGGGTTACCCTTAGCAGGCGATGCTCGGGGCTCTGGTTTCCGTGTTTCTTGATTACGTTATTTTTCAATGAAGCTATTGCCATCAAGTCGTTTGAGTTGTCATTTGGTTAAAGGTTTAACGAGACAATTGAAGCCAAGTCTGGTCTGAATTTCTAGTGATAAAGACACACTGAACTCTAGGTTGAATTAATTGCCGATTAACACTTAAATGGTAATAGCCTCAGTATATTTGTGGTTAACACGTCCCCCTATGTGTCTAAGCACAATACCGAGGCTATCCGAGTACATGTGCTTAGTCGTTTGCTTTCCCCATAAAAATTCTCCCATGTGTGCTATGAATGAGGGAGTTTACACGTGTGTTTTAACCTTACTAGAGACGATTTGCCCTCTTTACATATACTCCAGACGAACAGCTGTAAACTCATGCAAATGAAGAGGAAAGGTTTAATAGGAAAGATCCAAACTATCTACGCGGAGAACACTCATGTTGGTATACATGCACATAGACCAGCACTGGAGTAAATTGCATCACTCCACCCATGTGACTTGTTAAAATCACGCAGCTGTAACATTTGCCTTAAGTCACGTTCTTTATTCGTCCTTTAATTTCGACGGTTCATTATTATTTTTTTGTCATTTACAATGAAACGTTGTATTTTTGCCGAAAATCTTTTTCCCGAGTTTTGGAGTCATGCGTGCACGCGCACCATCCGTTCACGATTCGCTGCATAAATATTCCCCCAACGTCAATGCGGTAGTAAAAGCGTCAAGTCCATTGTGGCAGAAATGCCTGGCCGTGGCTGAGTAAGGGACCAATAAAAATAGGGCGGTTTCCAAAATATGCTCCAGAGAACTCGCCTGACCCTCTTTTATTTCAACCTTCCTTCAAATCCGATTGGGAATTTCATGGCCAACGCCTCCCGAAAACCTGTCACGCAGTGATACTCCTCCTACTGACGTCATTAAAAGGAGTCGCGCATGGTTACCCGGCGTATTAGAATTCCAATCTGAATCCGGCAACGAGGATATAAACCCGGTGACTGTTCGACCCCTGCCACCGGCGTACAACACTGGCAAGAAGTGCAGAATGGCAGCATCGTCAGACAGAATATTGTTGGGTCCTCTTGTCGCTGCAATAGATCAAGGCACAAGTTCTACGAGGTTCTTGGTAAGTTTCAACTCGCAATCCCAGTGTATTGAAATGGCAAGTCTTTGATGATATTTATTTAGTTAGAGGTCTTTAAATAAGCGATGGCGCTTGTAATGTTACGGTCCCATTGGATGCTGTCAAAAAATTGCTTCATTAACACCGACACGCAGCTTGGAACCGAACGGAAGTATTGTGCATGCTAGTTGCAACTAGTTAAATAGCCGCATTTCCACCGTTAAGTTTATGGACGCAGGGGTTGGAATATACATTCTTTGAAATGGATAAAGTGTTTGTGTGTGTGTATGTATACAAAATGTTTGTGGTACATTATCACCATATTTGAGTAAGTAATCATGCTTGATTTTATGAATATCTATATAAAGCCAACCAATTACATTGGTTTGAATTTATATTCGTTAAAGACAGATGACCCCAAATGCTTGTATTTTCTGGATTTGAACGTTTTTCTTTACTATTGAAATTTTGGTTCAAATTGTTGAAGTTCAAGTTCGTCTTTTTTGACGAAAGGCATTACAATGACAAACTAGATTCACTATGTAAGATGCTCTTGATTCGGCCAGGATGCAGATTCGCGGGCGTTGAATGTCCTTACTTGTGAGATGTCATCCGTCTTTCCTTTGGCTGTTATCGTCTTGTTTGGCAGGGGTTAACCAGGTGGTTAGACCACAGAACGGAGTACCCCTCACTGTGAACTAATTAGCGGAAAGAGAGTCGTGTATGCTGTGCATGCTGTTGACCAAAACTCTTGGGGGCGTGGGGTGGGAGGGGAACATTTATGGGACTTGTATGTAAATAATAAAAGGAAGTTTAGCCAACCAAATGACTGCGATGGTGGGGCTGGGCCTCTGGAAGCGTGCATGCTCACAGCCTGTCACCAGCAGTTCCTCCGTGCCATGATCACAATGTCCCAGCGTTCCTTCCAGATGGCCTGCGCCAGACTCTGGTGACTGTGCTAGATTCTTGAAAGTCGGATGATCCGAGATATTGTCACCTGTCTCCCAACCCCCCCCCCCCCCATTGCATCATTGAGATCTGGTGACTGGCGAGTTGAACATAAATTCTTTCCTTTCCTTTTGCTCCCTGATAGCAGTCGGCCATCAGCAGGGGCCGCGCACACAAGACTGGAAGTTATATTTAGCATCGGACCACTTGTTTCTCCCAAACGTTGAGGGTCATTTGTATGAATGAGAGGTTGTCCTTAGTGAGGTTAATGCAGTCTGAGTTTCCTTCATTTGTCAAGAGGGGATGTGGCCATTCCCGTCAGATCTCATCTCGTCTCATTACCTTTTTAAATGGCCCCTGTGTACAAATGTATTGAATGATCTGAGTGATGTTGGACAGATAAAGTGGGTAGACTCAGATGGACTTGGTTTGCCTCCCTTTTTTCCACAGGTGTTCAATGCCAAAACTGCCGAACTCCTTAGTCACCATCAGGTTGAGATAAAGCAGAGTTTCCCCAAGGAAGGGTGAGTGTCCGTCCCAACATGCCTTGTGTTCAATTTTGTTTCTTACTCGAGCCAGCTACTGGAAATGTCCAATGTTGGCTAAAGTTGTTGATTTCCCTTATCCTAGGCGATGACCACTTGCAATTTTACGTTTTGCGTTAACTTCCTCGTTTCTCCCTCAGCTGGGTGGAGGAGGATCCCAGGGAGCTCCTGCAGTCGGTGTACGAGTGCATGGAGAAGACCTGTGAGAAACTGACCCAACTCAACATCGACGTCTCCAAAATCAAAGGTACTTCAGTCAAGGTACCTGAATTAAGATTGGGGGGTGGTGGTGGTGTATGATTTGTTGAGACATTGGAATATGCAGTCTTCCTTCTTGGTTGTTCAAATGCATCTTTCTTGATAATTACTTTTTTATTTTATTGGACTATTCCGGAAAAGGCAAACGGTACCAAATGTTTGTCGTTTTTCTTTACCCAGCTATTGGAGTGACCAATCAGAGAGAGACCACACTTGTTTGGGACAAGGAGACGGGAGAACCTCTCTACAATGCTATTGGTGTGTCCTGCGGCTTCACTGTGTTCACTGTCGTGCAAAACGACAACAAACATCATAGCCATTTACTTGCCAATATAGCCTAAAATCCATGCTAATTGTGAAATGCGTATAATCTACCATGCTGTGTGACTTGCGATGGTCACGATTGTTTGCATATGGCTGTTCACTGGCACTTGTAGGTGTGTTATCACTAAAGTACTCCTTACCCTAGTAATGGCCAAGCTGCTTAATGAAGGTTTCCTGCTTTCATTGGCCCATATAGCTCACATGGTCACCTGCAGCTATTTTGTGCTCGCTGCTCTGTTGGTCTTAACCCCTCATGTGCTGGATTTGTACAGTGTGGTTGGACTTGCGCACACAGTCCACCGTGGAGCGTTTGATCAACAAGACCCCTGGGAGGAACAAGAACCACCTGAAGGTAAGCAGTTCCCCGCCCTGCCAGGAGCCCCACTTCCTGGGGCACTATGGGACGCCAGTCAGATGACATTGCAACATTGAGGATTATTGGGAGTGGGAAGTGATCTAAAGGGCGTTTTTTGTAGTGTCTGATGCTACGATGTGATGCTTTCATAATTTTCCTGTGTTCCTCTCTCCCGCAAGCATAAGACTGGTCTCCCCATCAGCACTTACTTCAGTGCTGTGAAGCTGCGCTGGCTCATGGACAACGTGGTGGAGGTCCAGGAGGCAGTCCTGTCTCGCCGGGCCATGTTTGGCACCGTGGACTCTTGGCTTATCTGGGTGAGAACTCGCGTGGAGCTCTTGGGTGTTCTTTCGGTGTGTACTTTCTAGAACCAAAAATGTATCATTTTTAGAACTATTTTACCGGTCTGTTGTTTAACGTTTCCCTCCCCAGTGTTGTGTTTCCATATCGCTGCAGTCATGTTCATACTCCTCTTTCTAAACTTTTGCCCCCCCCCCCCCCCCACCCCCTCCCC
>JAOVYW010073326.1:0-54034 GCA_025775045.1 Hiodon tergisus
ACTTATGAAGTTGGCTCTCTGCATGAAGTTGTTCTAAAAATGTTCTAAAATATACTTTCAAATAATCATTTGAGATGGATTTTTTTTTTTTTTTTTTTTAATAACGTTGTTGCCATATGCAGCCACTTATTATTATTGTGTTTGCTTTGCTGGGAGTCATCAGTAAGTTTTCCCACAGTCAACATGTTAGATTTCTGTTTACTCTTGTAAATACAGCAAAGAATAACAATCATACTCAAAAGCCTACTGTGATGTGTTTTAGGTTGACTTTGACATTGACCTAGCTCCCAAATAAAGGAAAAACTGAAAGAAGATAAAGATTGCAAAGTGGTTGTCACCGCTGAATATAAATGTATTGTATATGAGCATGGATTGTGTGTGGGAGAGAGATTAATGCTGTCAGCAGAATGCCAACATGTGGTCGACTGTTTTTATTTCTCCCATATGATGGGATTTAAATGAAATGAAATGAAAGCAAGTAGATGGGTTCATTAAAGCTTTCAGCAAACTAATTATTAACGCTGAAATGTTATGAACAGGTTACATATGAGTGAAGGTGGACCCTTTAAGATGCAGGAAAAACAAAAGTACTGTGAGCAGTTATAAAGGAGGGTTTACAACTTGAGTTTTACACATTTGTTTGGGGGAGGTGGGCAGTTCAGAAAACCACCATGTTCCTTGCTTTAACTCAAATAACCCTTTGTTAACCTACCTTTACCAGCGCAGACTATGCACACTGTCACAGTCTATAGAACAAATTTTTCTCAACGATTTCCTTCATTTACCTGAACCTGTTTCACGTTTCACTTAAAATAAACAAGTCTGTAGAGGGACTATTAAAAAAAACTAAACTAAACAAAACAAAAAACGTGATGTTAGTTCAAAAGAGCTATTAGGATGTAACCAAGCTCAGTTTGCAAATCTGGCTTATGTATTTATGAGATGAATGCGCTAAATATCGGGTTCATTAATTGTTCCACTGAATTACTGATGTCTGCGTTAATTGTGAGGGTCATTTATTTGTTAAAATGTACCGCCTCTGAGAACCAAGCGTTGAATTAATTTTTTTTTGTTTCATTTCTTGTGGTAATATAACTTCATGTGCCAACATCCCTTTCTATAAATTTTATTCAGCTTCTACATCTGGGTTCTGTTTTTTTCAGTTTTCCTCTGGAGATAATTCATATCCTATTTTTCCACTGAAGGGGTATTTACTTTAGTTGACAGGATAATTAGGTATGTTCTTAAGTAGATGATAAATGAACAGTGTGTAATCGTGCAATGGACACAAGAACAAACACCCCCCCCCCCCATTAACACCGCACACAATCTGTCCCCAAGGCAGATAATCCAAAGGATGCTCTGGAGCTAAGATTGCTACATTGTAACAATACGGGGCGTCTTTAGCCAAGGGGTTGTTGGTAAGGTTTGTTCAGCATCCTGTTATCCAGGCCAACACTGCAGAAAAAGGCTACATGTCTACATGCGGGTGGCCACTGGCCAATTCAATGTCAATTAGCAGCTCTTAGTAAACAGCTGAGCCGTTGTCGCCATTCATCATACAGAACATGACCTAAAAGCAGCTAGCGTAGTGTAGCGTTTAATATTTCCCATCTTGGTGTGCCAACAAACATGGCTTGGTGTGCTGTGAAATATGATTTAAAAAAAGAATAATAATAATAAATATAATATCTAATAATATATACATATATGTGGCTTGCAGCTATATTAATGATTATTATTATTGTTTATACTTTCGTACAATCATTATATTGACTGCAGTTAATATTACAAATACTAGCAATTCTATATATATATAATTGTTAATATTAACTACTGTCAATATGATTATTGTATGAAAGTATAAACATTAATAATAATCATAAATATAGCTGCAAACAACAGAAGCCAAAGGATTCTACCAAAAAATGTAAACGGCAGAAGTTCCGAATATAGATTATTCTCTGTAATAATCTAAAGTCATATCATTATAATATAGATTATTGCACAATCAAAAGATAAAATGCTAAATGTTTCAGTTTACTTCAGGATGTAAACAGTACTGTCAGTGGAAAAGATGGATTCTTAAAATAGATAGTGGGTTGAGAGCGATCCACTGTCCCAATCAGTCTACTGGATTTATTGATTCACATTAGGTTACCATTGGATGCTATTTCCACTAGTGACTCAGAGAGGGTCAGTTGTGACTTCCAGGCTTGGGACTTTGTTCCATGCATGCAAAAAATTGTTAGTGATTATAATAAACAGGAAATCAGGGGTAGCAGTTACCGGTCGTGATCCACTGGTGGATGGACAGCAATGTTCTAGCCATGAGCAAAGCACTTAACCTCAACTTTCAATGTTAGAACAGAGTACTTTCTCAGGATAATCTCCTGCTGTGAACTCGATTGCAAAAATAGGTGGAATTTGGACCCTACTGTAATACAATAGTCAGTCAAGGAGCAGCTCACCCAAATGTAGGAGCAGCAAAATTAGTCCCTGCATCAGATGTATGAGCATTAGCGGGAGTGCCTGCAGGCTTGCAGTGTTGTCCAGAGGGCCATGCCTTTCCTCCAACAGCCTCTCGTGCGAGCTGTGAAGCCTGGAGTTTGGAAAAGAGACGGGTGACTCGAAGGCTACTAGGATCGGAGGAGCCTAGTTGTTCGAACTCACCCTCCCCACTCCCTCTCTTGTGGGAGTTGTAGAGATGAATTAGCACAATTGGAAATTCCAGATTGGTACAAAAAAGTACGTAAGATTAGAGTTATAAATAGGGTCTGAATTACTGAACATTCCCAGAAGGTTCGCTGGCCGTGTCTCTACACAACCCTTGCATGGCCTTCAGACGGAGACGTGCTTCAAAAATATTGTAGAGATCCTCACGCCTCACTAAGAGGATTGATGCTAGCACTGGAGATCGACGTTAACATCTAACTGAGGCTTGAAACCCTGGGTTATAACAATATGTGTTTTACAATATTGTGAACTAATAATCATTTTTACAATGTTACAAACAGGCATATTCATACATTAATATAAATTCTTCCACACATATTTTTATGTGTGCATATAATATAATAAAATACATATTTGTATGTGCATCAGGGCAAAGGGACTGCCTGTCAAATACTCAACAGAGAACAATGCCATAAAATAAACTTGAAAAGCTGGTGTCATTTTGAATTCTTTTTTTGATTAACAATATTGCTTTATACTCAATTCAGACAGTTGAAGCTTATGGGATGGGGCCCAGGTTTTTTTTTTATTAGAAGGGAATATTAGGAACTGCCTTTAAAAAGTCTGGATGGTCAGGTGCCAAATAAAACAGGGAGGAGTCTTATAAGACTTGAAGACTAGACAATCAGACTTCACCTATATTTACAAACTATGCATTTCTGTCAAATATTTAATATTGAGAAAAACGTATTTGGAAATCGACGGTGCTTATTAATTTGCCTTCTTCTTTACAATAGCCAGTTTATTAGTTGCTGATGCAGAGTAAATCTGCACATTGCCAATAATGTAATCCATGAAAAAAGAATTTCACTGCACAGGTGACATTTATTAAATCCCATTTATTAAAACAGCCCAGGTCCCATCACACCAATTGCTAGACACAGAGGCAGTCGGAGACAAGTTGGATACTATTGTGAGTCAAGACTTTGGGGAATCATTTAAATAGTCGGATATTCATGTATGCTATTGTGCTATATTTATTTTTCGTTGCTGAGTTTTGTAAACAGTATTTTCGATTAACAACGAGTGTGGTGAACCTGCAGTGAGGATAGAAAAGAGAGATCTGATGGTGATGTAAGAGAGAGAGAGATACCACAGAGCAGAGACTAAGGCAAGGAGTTTAATAGGGTTTAATAAAACGTCTGTATTCAATTTAAGTGGCTTGCCCGCATTTCACCCCGGCCTGGCCTGTTTTTCGTTTCAAACTCTTTTATGCTTCTATTACAATATATTTACAGGTTGCACACGCTTCAAATATATTGTGGCGACAGACAATGTGTACATATAATATACATATATATTATTTCAACAAAAATAAACCGCCAGTATTTTCTTAACCATGTCAGAACCAACTTTTAACTTAGTACGATATTACATTTCTTAGTCCATAGCAAGAGTTATGTTAACTTCAGCGGCCAAGCTTGTAGAAATAGCTTTTTAATTTGTGTTCTATTTTCGTATGGAGCTGCATACGTTTCTCATCATAATGATGCTTTCTGTTAGTTTCAAATGGCCCCGTAATGTTACTGTTAGGGCATTCAAGTAGGTACCTTATGTTTTATTTGAGATGTTCATGTTATATAGATTATGCTTTATAAGTACAGAACATGGAAATAATAATTTAATTGAAAAAACTAAACAAAAGTAATACATAATTTGGAGCTTAAGTAGTTTTTTTTTTTTTAATAGCTTTAAAAGCATTTAATTTGTAGTCTGATATCAGCAATGTCCATTATTTTTTCTTTACTGTACTTTCATACAATATGTGGTTTAAGTGGTATTTAGGCACCAGTGAAATATGAATAAAACAGGAATGTCTTTTACTGTGTTGAGACAAATTTATGCAGTTCAGCTGATGGAGGGAATTCATCCTGACCCATCTCCTGGTGTGATCGAATAAAGGCATACTCTGTCTACTCTGTCTTGATGTTCAGGGACAGCTATACGTTGGAGACTCCCCTTTGACAATCCTTACAAATCTACACTCACAGCGTGCACGGCTAAAATCATCATTCATGTAGCAGCAAGGGATGGGGCATTACCAGTTATTTATGATTTAGTTGGTTGTCAAACATACACAGTGGATTCCAGATCGTGTGGCGCCAAAAGGTTTATTATGATGGCGCACAGTGGTAAATTTAAATAATCACAAATTATGCCTGCACATCACATCTGTGCTGTCATCCAGCATGTGATTTGGATTGTTGTCTAGTTCTTGTGAAGATTTAGCAAATATATCCCTGGTAAATTTTGGACTGCTGTAAGAGGTCAGGGCACAGGGTGATGACGCTGTTATCAGCTATGACCAACTTGTTGTGAGGCTCAGGGATGAGAAGGAAATCCAGGAGAATGAAGAGATCATATGCCAATCACAACAGTTTTTATAAAATATGACTCTGACAGTCTCACCGTCTCAGTGAATAAATCAATCACATTTTATCATGATGTATACCTATAATATGAAATATTTTCCATTAGCTCAATGATGAAGAGATTGCTCTGTCTGAAGCATCTAGCTGGAATTGAATACCTTATGCTATAGACTTAATTGACTAATTTGAGATTGATCTGATCAGAGAAAATAATATATTGTAATGTTTTTCTCTCTGGAAGGGATTCTGTTATAAATGACTATTCTGGAATGAAGCAAATACTTTTGAATAATTGTAGGTATAATCTTTTAGATGCCGGTGATCCTCAGCATGCCTGTTACAAAATTCCTGTCACTGATGGAAGTCCACTCCAATTTATGGAGTTGTCTCATTCTGGCCGATTTCAATCTACCCCTGTGTCTTGTAACAAATGTACGTGGCATCTTATTATCTCTGAAAAACAACACCTCAATTCATGACAGATATAATTCTAAGCTGGCAAAAGGAGTATTTGATTTCATTGGCACACCACATTTTTCACATCTCTCATTTGCTAAGGGCATTTTTCCAAACTGAAGATGGATAGAGCTGTCCCAGTTCATAAAGCTGATGATCCAGCCAACTTCACAAATTGTGGACCAATCTCAATTCTGCCGGCTATCTCAAAAGTGTAAGAGAAGTTTGACTATAAGAGACAAATTAACTATCTACAAAATATATTTTAAGGAAGGTCTGCTACATAAACATCTGCATTTTTAGAAAATTCTACTAATACAGCTGCTACATATTTAATTGATGAAATTCATAAGTCAAATGATCACAAAGATCATAATTTTTCTGGATAATTTTATGGATTTGACCCTACTGATTATAATATTCTACTTCAAAAACTTGAACCTATAGGCATGAATGAACAATCTCACTTTGCTTCTCCGACTATCTAAAGAATAGAATGCAACTTTCAAAGAAAAGCCTCTAATGATTAATTGTGGTGTGCCACAGGGATCAATTCTTGGACCCCTGTTATTATATATATAAATATATGATCTGCCACGGTCATCAAATCCACTCTCCCGGATATTGTTTGTGTATTAACTAACAGACATCAAGTTATTATATTAATGTTGCTAATGATGAACTGCTTAATATCTCAAAGTGGATTCAAATCAATATATTGACACTGATTCCCCAAAAAATTATGTTCTATTATTTGGTCTAAGACTAGCAAATATGATACAGCCAATATGGGGGGGGGGGGGTCGAGCCTGTACAACCTGCTTTTTTGGTGTTTTGATTGATGACTTGTCTTGGAAACCACACATAAAATCAATGACCTCTTATGGGATACTTGACATAAATCTCATAAATGAAACCACTTTCAATTTCACAACATTTATTAGTAACTTCAATATTATATGGGCCAGTACACACTATACCAAACTGCTATCAATCAACCTAAAAAACCACTTTGTATACTATTTTCTATACTATCTGTCTGTTTAGAGACCATTTAGCACCATTCTTTAAATGATAAACTTGGACTCCTAAATATAAGTAATGACCGATTATAAATCACCCATAGAGGTCCTATCATTTAAAACCGAGCATTTTTCAAGGTATCGCCGTCATTGTTTAGTATTAGTGTGAAGTGACACCTTTTGTCCATTTACAATTTTAGTAAAGGCTGAATTCTTGGATTTTATTTTTTGCCTTTTACTTAAAAAAAAGAAGAAATTGTTTATTTGTTTGTTCACACCGGGGAATCACAGTCATTTGTGACCACTGGAGTGGGGTTGCTCAACAAGCCCTATTGGACCCATTGCACATATTGTTGATGTTTTCTTTAACTGTGCAAAGACTGTATTTTCATTCATGGAGATAAATAAAGGCCTCGATAGGTCAGGGCTGAAAGGGGGACTTACACAGTATCAGGCAGGTGGTCATAATGCTATGGCTGATAAGGTGTAACTTTCATGCACATCACGGAATTAAATGCGGCTTTAAGACGGTCCCTTTCTGACAAACGAAGGGCACGGCAGTCGCCTGATAGAAAGCCATTAACTCTGTCCCCAGAGCATAATTTTCTCTTTTGCTTTCGAGCACTTAAGCTCTGTTTTTAAGCCTTTCACCACTCTAATGCCTCCAAAGGTCATTAAGGCTGCCTGCTATTCCCTACTCTTTTGAGAGGGATTATATAAACATTTACAAGTCTTCAGTTTAAAAATAGACAACTATTCATATATAACACATGCTTCATATGTCAGAATTATCTTGTTCTCAAATGTTGAATATTACCATAATACAACTCATTTGGATTATATTTTGAGTGGTTATTGTCTCTCAGCTAGAGTTTAAAACCATATTAATCTAACGAGAGCATGTATTAGATTATCATATGCTCTCGTCCTTCAATAAGTATCTTATAATATATCAGAATGTGACCGACATGAATATTGCACTAAATACTATATATCTCTTGTATTTCTTGTTGTCAACATGCAAAAACTTAGAAATCTGTTTTATAAAAGCAATAAGACCCTTGTAATAAAATTTAAATAAATTATTTACATATTTACTGTAGTTTAAGTGATTGATGGTTAGTTTTAGCCTATATATTTTATAAACCTATAAATCTCAGTTAACTAGGATTGTATTACCCCTTTCTCATAATCTCTCTCTTCAATAAAAGTACAACATAATAATATTGTTTGTTTAACCATTTCAATTCAAAATAGCCACTATCAACATCCGCCCTGCGATAATCCCTTCTAAGGCACCTTCCCTTCAAAATGGGACATAACCTCTGTCATTGGCCAGCACCAGGTTTTTCATGCTCTTCCAATCACAGGCATTTAAAATATACTGCTTAAAACTGCTTCTTCTTCCAGAAATATAGCTAGAGTAAAGCAATTTGTCAAACAGGCTAATGCAGTGAGATGAGTGCACATTTTCATTACAAGTAGGCTCAGTTATTGCAACTTCTCTTTGGTTTGCCATATCAAACCATTGAAAAACGGTACAGATTGGTACAGAGCTAGAAGAATAGCTAATATCACACACTGTCATCTCTGCAGTGTTCATTTTAAAATTGATTTTAAGCTTCTGCTGTTTTTTAAAGCAAAGAATAATTCAGCACCTGAATACATTACAGACCTACCACCTGACTGCCAACCTAATAGCAGCCCAAGAAAACTGTGTGCTCTTAAAGTAACACATAAGAAAAGTGGAGAGGCATTTATTTTTACGATGCCAAACTTTACCCAGATGTATCAGAGAGGCCCTGTCAATTGTAATTTTTAAACCATTTTTAAACTCTAACTCCCAGCCTTTGTCAAGCACTCTGAGCTGCAAATTGTAAGAAAGGTGATACAAAAATAAAGTTAATAATAATAATAACAATACCATGTAACACCAGTTTCTTAGTGTCTTCTATTGGTTTGGTTATTTGGTTCTTTCACAAAGTCTTGGATGCTCCTGAAGGTCAGATGATGGTATTTTCATACTTCTCACAGGTCTGGGTTCCCGTGTATCACCAATTGAGCTCAACGTTCAGTTATGTTTTTTATGACCTTCACTTAGCCCTGGTTATGCAGACATATAATACAGCCAGAACAGAAACCAGCTGAGCTGGGAGGCTGAAATAGGTCAATATTATGAAACATTCAATCAATTACCTAACAGAGAGCTGAGGGACATGCATGTTTATGGAAGGGGAATTTAAAGTTTGAACACTAGACACTTGCAGGATATAGTAGTAACATTTATTAAAAACACTTGGTTTGTATTTAACTACATAGGGAGGTGTCTAAATATTAAACTTGCAATGTATTTTTTTAAGGGTAAATTTAAATAGTAGGGTAGGGAGAAGTCCAGTGTGACCTTGTCAAGGCATGATTTATGAAGGTGTTTATGGAATGAGGGAAATAACCATTTGGCTGAAGACACTTTTGTCATCATCAATTGTTTAATCAATCAGGTCATTCAATAAAACCTTTCTTAATCTGTCCTTTCACACTTTGGCTCACTCTCTCTGCTCCTAGGCAGCATGACACTTCTGCCTCTCTAGTTGACCAATTACGGACACATGGGAGTATTAGAGGATGTCAAAGACTAGTTGCTGGAGAGCAGATAATTTCAGTAGTCCACACATTAGAAAACCAAACCCTGAACCAAAAGTTTGGAAATGGGGAATAGGCAAAAAAAATTCTGATGTTGTACAGAAAAGAAAAAAAACAGAATATATTAGCTTCCAATGCAGTTTTCAGATAAGGAGATATAATAATCAAAGTTAATATGAAGACTACTGTTGCCCTATATTAGGTCAGAGAGTGATCTTTGTTGGGTCGGAACTGGTGCAGGTACAGTGGCATCAGATCAGTATCATTTATTTTTTTATCAGTTTCATTAATATTCTTACCCATACAATTGGATTTACAATTAGTATTTCAATTCAAAAATACTATAAGCAAACACTGGTGAAGGCTTAAATTCTTTAAATAGTGGTAAGATTACGTAATTCAATATTTAAATGAAATCTGAAATTTAACTGAACTATCTGGTAAAAAAATATATATATTTAGTTTATTAAACAAACAGGGTTTACAAACAATATAGAGGGGACACACACACACACACACACACACACACACATATGTATATATATATATATATATATATATATATACACCGATTAGGCATAACATTATGACCACCCACCTAACATTGTGTAGGTCCCCCTTTTGCCGTGTGTGTGTGCATAATAATATTTAGGTGGTCAAGCATTACAGTGAGTAGGCGTTGTATTTAGGTTAAGGTTTTTTGTTTGTTTTCTGCCACTTTGACAAAAAAAGTCGATAAAACTCAGACAGTAAAAAGGCGATTTTTTGAAGGATGAAATTTTAATATTTGGCAACCTCTGTAGTGATGTGATGACTTTGATTTGGTCTAGCCACTAGTCTCATGATAAAAAAAAAAAAAAAAATACACACACAGAGACCATGTTGGGTTAGAGTTTATAGAACTATAAAGCTTTTTTGGGGGTGAACGAAAGCTACTTAAATGTGCTTTAACACCAAAAAATAATAGACATTATAATTGGGTGAGCAACGTGTACATAACAATACAACAATGTAGCTGATCCTCCTCTCAGAAAATGCAAACCACTGATACAAACTAAATTATTATTTTTCCACATGCTGTGATATAAAACACTTTTAATTAAGAATCAAATTCCACTTCTATCTAAACACTCTAAAATTTGTAAACTAAACTCAAATGTAAAATATTCAAAAGCAAGCACAAAGAGCCTTTCATAAAAAAAAACTCCAGATGTTGTCTTTTCTCCAATATAATTAGGTAGAAAAGCTTCCAGGCCCTGCAAGACTCTCAGTCTTATCTGTCTCTATAGACCGCTGAGATAAGCTAAACATGGACGATCTTGAAGTGGTAAAGTCTATGAAGAACAGTCAATGGAAGAATGTGTCTCAGTGTAAATAACCTTCAGTATCGATGTTAGCTGTAGTTACATCACTTTCAAGTTGAAGATTTGCACTCAAAAAGTCATTTTGAAAGTGAATTTAACATTCAAATATGTGTGTGTGTTTGTGTATATATATATATATATATATATATATATATATATAGAGAGAGAGAGAGAGAGAGAGAGACATATATTGCATATATTACCCAAATGGTCAATTGGAAGTCTTACAAACCAGGAATAAAATAAAATGATCTCTGATGTCTTTAGATATTAGATCACTGGGGAAAGATGACAGGAGTTTCATTTCTATACGGGTGAAAGAGGCGTAGTCCTGTGTTCCTCGGTGGCACCCACTTTTTGGGCTGCTACCTGTCTACATGTAATGTTGACATTTCCCTCTCAGGCAAACGCTCGGCTGTCAAAGATAGATGTGCTAAAGGCCATAATCTCTGATCCCGAGGCCCCCTCTCTCATTGAATTTCAGAACTTGTAAACTTCCATTCTTTTAACACTGCTGTTAGAAGTTGTGATGTATCCACCGGCTGAGCTGGGTTGACATTTGTGAATTGGAGCTTTTTTTAAAACTTTGTTTCAAACACTGGGTCAGCATTTCCATAGGTCCCAGGGCTGTAGCCAGATTAAGCTTGCAGTTATCGATCGGCCATCAATAGCTTCCTCTCTGATATTCAATTTACATTGTTGGAAAAAAGGAATAAAATCAGCCATGCCCACACATATGCGAGGATCGAATGTCAGCTGTTCAGACTGTTGACATGGATTTCTTCCTGAGGGTTTTATGTGCCAACCATATTTGTTTAGTATAATTTTTTTCCCAACAGATATAGTCTAAAAATACTTTTTTTTGATGAACGGTTAGAACTTTCTTTCCGTTTTTTAAACTGATATAATTTCCAGAAGTTTTTATGTTGCTTAAGCAGTCAATATATATAAGGAGTCTAAGAGTTAAAATAGCTGGTCACTCTATCTCAAGATCAACTAAAGAGCAGGCTGTGAAGTACTATGAAAAAAAACCTAGTCCAAGAAGTGGCCCGGTCTCTCATATAATGGCCTGTGATCCAGTTTGCTAAGCTGATAGGTCACCTTGACAGTTTCTGTGGTCCACCTGAACAGTTTTCTTAGATTGGTTCTGGCCCTGAAACTTTGATTTCAGACTAAGCTGATAGCAGACTAATAACTGCTCTGAAGGGTTTCATCTCTTTGTTCTTTCTACATAGTACGCCGGTGCCTTCACTGGGCACAACACGTGGAGAAGACGTTCTTTGTCAGATTGGAAGGTTGGAGGACAAAAGGCTTCCAACTGAATCGATGGATTCACATGGAATGATGTAATTGTCTTAGACAGGACAGATACCCTTGAACTGTCCATGTGGAAAGAACAAGAAAACGCCTGGAACACCCTCTCACGCTTAGCAGCCCTGGAACACCCTCTCTCCTTTATAAACTGGCTTGCCAGAAAATACGCATCGGGAGAGAAAGAATCCACGTAGCAAGCGGAAATAGCTTCTAGGTACACTAGTGAAAGGTGTCTAGCCTTCATGTAGCAGGTCCTGCAAGAATTGCAGTATCACTCACATCAAGTGGTGGGAATTTCATTGCCAGCCACGCTAGGCTGTTGGTATGCCCTCAAAATATTTTAATTATGATGAAGCGAGTGGAGGCCGCCCTAGCATTCTGCAGGGTCTCAATAGGTGATTAATCAATACACACAGTGGGCTGCACAAGTGGAGCATCAGAGATCCTGGAACTGCATGGAGACGGAGCAGGGTCACTGGTGGGAACACATAAAGGAGACAAATTGGCCACAGCTGAGCCAACCCGACTGTTCCCAGACACCCAACACCTTTATTTATTAAGAATCAGTGGGGTAATGCATTGTCTCTTGGAAGGCAAAGGTCTATCCGAGCACTTCCCAGTCTATCACAAATGACGCTCACAACCTGAGGGTTAAGTGTCAGTCAGTGGCTGTGTTCACAACCCCTGGCAGATGAACTGCCTGAATGTAGAGGAGATATTAGTCTGACCAGAACATAAGTTTGAGGATCCCTTGTACCCCTCGTGCATTCCAGGCACCACCCCTCACAGCTACACATCTAAGTATTAGTGGGAGAGTTTTTTCCACCAGTAATTGCCCGAAGGTATTTAATAGAGATTGTGATCCTGTAGCTTCGACTGGCTTGATGAACTTGTCTTTGAACCACCCCATAGTGAGGGTCTGTATTATCATCACAGGGAGAGATTTGCCTAGTTGGAAAAGGTCTCAGCCAGCTACAATCTGCACTACTGTGTTGGCTAATGGAGTAGTGAGCATAGACTAGGACTTAAACATAGTTTCCTACCAGGGTTATAATCAACTCTTCGCAGAGAAAAGCTGTTTTAAACATCTGTAAAAGCTTAGAACTAAAAAATGGCAGCGTTGCACTACACCTGCGAATGGCGACTATGCAAGCCACTGGCTTCTGTGAGCACATAAGGCTAAGTAGTAAAAGAAGAAACCTAGTATTCACATAATCAGTTTTCTCCCAAAAACTTAAACAACTACAACGAAAACAGTGATAGCAATCCAGTGAAAGACATTATTTAAGGCACAACAAAGTTACAACAAAGGCCAAGCAAGCTCTCAACCACCAAAGTTTAGCTCTGAGGGAAAAAGATGGGCATCTGTTTCTGCGATGTTTTGTACTAACTGTGATCCACAAAGTCAGATGCACTATCGTGAGATCTGGCATAAGTGCTCAGAAGAGGAAAAACTCATTAGTTTATATTTCGTATTTGAAAGGAAATCACCTAGGAGAGTGCATGCTTCCATTTGAGTTAACATATTAAATTGCAACTTAAAAATGATTTTTGTGTTTCATTTCAGACAGCGAAACAATTATTGCCTACAAAAGAGCATGTAATATGCACATTGGTCTTGTCAACTTAAATGCTGTATTTGTAATGAGCAGAGACATATCACTCACCCCCCTGTTCGCTCACATTTTTCACATTCGGCTTCACATTGTGTGGGATCCCGGGATGAAAATCTCATCAAGTGTCTGAGTTTAATCAAAATGACTCCTAATTAAATATGTATGATTTACTCTGGTGTACTAATTGCATTTGAACTAATGTATTTTTAATTGCCCAAATACAAACTCAGTCATAATAATTTATAGACGACTCTCGCAAAGAGTAGTTTATAAAAGTTAAGGGCATTGCCAAGCTATGTGACCGTTAATAGAAGAATATATATATATAAAGTTAATCCGATATTTTCTTCTGTTTCCTCAGACCTCAAACCTATTGGTTTGCACAATCATGCATTTACGATTGAAAGGGTTGCAATCGGCTGCAGTTATCGTCTCTCTATTAGTTCTCATTTGTCTTGTCCGCTGTTTGCATTCCCATTCTGCTGCTGTTTAAGTTGACAACTATTAAGTGTAACCGCCAGACATAACTCCGGCTAATTACACAGCGAGAAACAGACACCAGCACCATGTAGGGAGCAATAACATGGACTCCTGGTCTGATGAATCACAGCAGTGATCAGGAGAGCTTCCACACTAATGTGAACTAATCCTACTCCCTTGCAAACGGCAGACTTATATTGGTTTGCTCTTTTTACAGCAGAGAGGGTAACTTTAATTTTGTTTGTGGACCCTGCGTGATTCTGTATATCAGATTAATATAATATTTCATTCGGGCAAAAACTACAAAAGAGCTATAGTCTTAGGTGATTTTTAACCACTTCTAAAAAAGGTTTTCAAGTTAATTTACAGATTATGAATAGGAGACGTAGGAAGTAATTTAAACTGCAATGGATTAGTGAAATTTATTTTTTCTTAAATTAAAAGCTCTTAGTTTCAGAGAAGCATCCATTTTAATTAAATTATTATTATTTTAAATTTGGATTTCCCAATTATTCTTAGTTTTTTGTCGCCATTTTGGAATCAGCAATTGTGTTTATGTATATTGGCTTGTTGCTCTGAATCCTGTCTGCACACAGTAGAAGTCAGAAAGTACATTTCATTTCCTCCAGTCCTAGACGTCTTAGAGCCTCTCGTCTTAATTACACTCCGCAGGCTACATAGCCAAAACAATAGGTTTAGCACTGATCATAAGAACGTCCCTGCAAGTACCTGGGAGGTCGACAAGAAACACTAGTACAAGCTGAATTGTAAAACACTGCTGTGCTCTCCAGTCACAATCAGTAACATATAGCTAAGCTTGGTTGAAAATGGACCTTATTTTGGGATAAAGAATTTATTTTTTAATTGCCAAAAATACTACTGTGCGACAGATCTAACACTTGTTCACACTTGGGAAGATTGCTCTTCCTGGGCAGTAAAAGTTAGAAGAAAAATAAGCAAGACTGTGTTAAATTCTATCTCAACACTACATTCACACCAAAAACAACTATTTGGAGGAACCAATTTGTAAGAAGAGGTAGGAAGGTTCTCCACTCAAGTTCCCAGGGAAATAATCGGGCCTTTCACATGCTAAGTGTAATTGTACTTGAAGCAGGTCAGGTGCAATTTCCTGATAATGTCAGAGTGTGAAAGGTTTAGCAGTTAAATTCTCATGCTGTTTTGGTTCCAGCTTTTGGAGCTTGCTAGTTTAAATGCCAGACTATTGAGGCACACCACTCAGGGACTCAGGCTGGCCCACAAGAACAGGAAGCTTGTTGGGCCAGACCCACAGCCAGGACCACCAGCAAGTGTGGTTTGATTAGTTAGACCACACTCCGGTGTGTGTAATTAAACTACTAAAAGAGAGACAGCATGGGCTATTTGTTTGAATGTTATAGACTAATAACACTAATGATGTTATAGACGGTTAAAAGCCTTTGTTTTTGATGGCTGTACTTTTGGTGGTTTGTTTTGATGTGTCTTTTTTTTAAACTAAAGAACTTTAGGTAGGGGATGGTGGGGTGAATAATCGTTTGAACCAATTTCGTCCGTGAAATGGTAACTGACTAAAAGCATTTGAACAATTTTATGACAATTCAGGTATGCTTAATGTGTGTCGTTACTTTATTCGAAATACAGAAACATTGACTAATACTTACGAATCGAGAGAAATATTAAATTATTGATGGCTATTGTTAATTCTATGTTGTAAATTCCCTATATAACATTTATCGAAAACCGAAACACTATGGGCCAATTGCAGCGAACAACCTAAACTGTTTAACATTGTTTACATTGTTTTTATATTCTAAAGAAATAAACCATTCACAACCAACCTCTGGATAGTTTTGCACTCTGTAGGCTTAACAAAACAGACTGAACCAACTCAATTAATCAAAACAAGTGATGATCCAGATAAGAGAAATACATTTCCCAGAGTTCATCTGTACAAATTGCATCGCTCTGTTGAAATGGAAAGTCCTCTAAATTTTTCCCACGTCTGGCAATTAGCTCAGTAAGCTAACCTTTTTTTGGAAGTATTAACCAGTAAACATGGGTTCAACCATGTGGCATTTTTGTGAAGGTGAAAAACTATTTAAATAAATGTGGATAGACTTACATTAGACAGTCATGGCTTTGTGATTAATTTAAAAGCACAATCCTTCATCTTAAAAACACATAATACTGTTAATCATATTAATCAAAACCTAGCACAGTATTAATATACTATTGCACAAAGATTAATATAATAACTAACCTGGATGCAGTAACATAATCCTTTTGCAAACATTTATTCCCAATTTCTAACCGCCTAAAATTCAGCCATGACACACACCGTGACTCAATACAACCACAACCCTTGCCTCATCCTCATGAATCCATAACCAGCTCAAAAATTCACGCATGCACACACATTGTGTTCTGAAGCAATGTTTTGTATCTCATAGGTCCATGGCAGGAAGCAATAAGATTTAAACATGTATCTGCAGTACAGTAGCGCTATCGTCAAGTGTGGAATTTAAACTTCTTTTAACAGGAATCAAAGAAGGCAGTTTGGTCCTATTCAGAGAAATGGGGCTAATAATCTAATTTGATTTAATTTAATTAATTATATAAATATATATAGTAATTCAGGTAAACTACATTATTCTTTCTGAACACTATATCAATCTTTGTATGGGGAGATACAAATAACAAGGAGTACAAGGTATGCACCTTTCCTATGTCTGTTTCACCTCCACATGTTACATATTTACGGTTCTGGTACTGAGCAACTCCTGTCTGTTTGCCAAGACCAAGCTGTGCTCTGGCCGTTTAATTTGAAAGTAGTATATCGTTTCCTAAATTGTACTCTCAACAAGAGATTAGGGTTCCGCCTAAACTACATCATGTCCATTTCCATAAATTTCTACAGTGAGTATAGCCAGTATGTATACTTATGCTGTAAGGACTTTCTCAAGTTGACATTTTTACATTGTACCAAAAAAACTAACCCTTTTCAACATTTAAACACTCTTGTGGTATTCATTAATTAACTCTAGTTCATCTAAAAATTGCATGTAAAAATCTCCAATGATCTTGGTTTTCCATTGCCCAAAGTATATGAGACGATTCAGGTAGGCCTTTGACCTAAGACAGTAAAATAAAATGCCTTTACCAAACTAGTGGGATACTGGACCCGATACTGATGCCATCCTTCTTAAGAAGTTGATCCTGGGGGAACTAGGGCCATAAAAATGATTGATGAGAGCACACTGAGTGACTCACAATAACCATTCTCAGATTAGGAGAAATGCATTTGCTCTTGTCTGTCATTTTTATAGATCATTTTTAGATGATTCCCTATCCTGCCCTGAAGGGGAAAGGAAGGAGTTACAATGTAACACGCTTGTACTGCTTGGCATGCATATTAATGGTGTCACTTTAACTACCACATGCCCGGTGTAATCTCATTTGCTACAGCTTAAGTGCAGTTTAGCGAGGAGAGAAAGTCACACATTTAGCCAGGGATAGCAAAACGCTAATAAGTCATATTTTTTCTACTCATAAAAGGAAAAAGATTGAATATGAAGTTTAGAGTAAAAGTGTGATTCGTAGGTTGCCAAAGTTTTTATTTGGTCCCAGCCTTAGTATCATCAAGTTCCAATAGACCTTTTATATGTATTCTCAACTGTATTTAAGTAATTAACTCAGTTTTGATAAATTATTTAAACAAAGTTAAATACATTTTATACATATTCTGTTCCTCTTACGGCCCTGACCTGAGACGTACTGTCGACTTACCTTGCCCTGTGATGGACAGGTGACCCGGCCTGGGTGTGCCTAGCATACTGCTGTTATACAATTAAATTATATGGGTTATTTAATATTAAATCCTGGGCACAGGTGGAAGTTATGTGAAGGGAAATTTCAAACCTGCTTCTTTACAAAGAGTAATAAATAATAAAATTGTTTTACCAGTTTTGTTGTGAAAGCAATAACTTTCGGGTCATTCATAACAAAAGCTCAGTTGAATTTCCTGCTTTTGAAATTGCATAAAATTGTACCTAAACTATATTTTGATAGTATGTGGTGTCCATAAATCCCCAACAAAGAATGACAAAAATGTTTACCTGGAGAAGCCTCTGAAATGGCACGTATGAGTTTGTAAAATGTGCTGCATGGACTTTTGAACCCACCAGGATGTCAGTCATTCTTTATGAAAGCCAATGCTCTAGAATTGTGAACGTGAGTTAATTGTGAGTTAGGTAGACAAGGTGTTTGGACGGTTCGTCTTCCCTTTTTCTGCACACAGGGTTTTAAACGTTAAACCAATTTAAGAGAGCAAAGTGCAGATTGTAATCCTGTATTAGTAACAACAATTCAACACATCATTTAAGAACATGAATTATGAATATGATTTTGCCATTATTGTAGCCTGCTGCCAACTCATGAATAGTTATCTAACATCATTGATTTTTAACAAGGTATGTATGTGGAAAAGGCCAGTCCCACTCAATATGCACACCTGTGACAGCGCTACCTGTGTACCTATCACATGGTGTAAATCCCCTGCCACGTTATCGTCCTGCTCACAAGGAGGGGCTTGTTCAAAGAACAAAGGACCGATCAGCCCTGTTTGATCATTGGGTGTCTTCAAGTTGTATGTGTGATGCACAAATACCATTGTAATGCACAGTGAATATTATCATTGAGTGCTAGGGTGGTGACAGCTCTAATAAAAATCCTCAAACTGAAATACTCTGGAACTGGAACTCCAGTGTACTGTGTCAAAGCTTGCATTCACTTACAAGTGTAAACTTGTATTCATCAGACCCGGTCTCAAGCTCCAGAATAGCTGGCCAATCTGACTATTACCTTAGAGGGCCACCAAAACAGGGCTTGTCACTAGCATCCAGTAACCAAAACTACAAAACTCTGCCTCAGAGCCACAGGGCGCTGTTCATAAACCTAAAAGGCACTTTTATGCCTTAATGCCTTCAAGCAGGGTATGCTATAGCTGGGCTTCCCTGAGGCAGGGTTACTCTTCACCTAAGAGGGGTCAATCTGCCTTACTTATGACTTTAAGTAAGGGTGGGCCATCACCACGATTCACTAAGATAAGGTTGTGTTCTCCTGAGAAGGGCCACTTAGAGTTTTCATTGTCTCCTAATAGGTTGTGTGCATGACCAAACACAACATGGCTATTCCTCAACGGAACGGCAAGATCTGGAGCACTTTACTTCCCAGGATCAGAGAACCAGTATCTATCTAAATCAAGGTGATTTTGCTCTGGATAACATCTTGCCTCACAATGCTGTGGAGAGATTATAGAGTTTTTTTAGTTTCAAATCCGAACACCTTTCCGAACATCTGAGGAACGAACAGTGCAAGGAACCAAGACCCTCAAAGAGAACGACTGCTTTCCTTCACAGCTCAGAGAAGATTCCTAATAGTGGAGCATAGTCTTCAGAGGCTTCATAGTTCTCATTCTGCTACTCCTGAGGCCTACTCCTCCTTCTGTGATAATGCTAATAATTTCTTTAACAGCTGTGCTAATTTCAAGTTACTCACTAAAGATCAAAAGGAAAGCTTGGTCTCCAGTGGAAACCCAGTGGCTGAGGTCATAACCCTTTAAAGTTAAGGGTCTATTAAGACCTGCTACTGCTGGCTGGGGTTGTATGGAAGCTTGGGGGAGCAAGAGAAAATCCTGACATATTCATGGCATTTGGGGGTGGGAGCGTATGGTCTGTAACGCTTGATGGTTACCATTGTAAAAGTTGAGGTCATCCTGTACCTGGGATGCCTCAAATAATTTCTCACATTCATTCACAGTGTTAAATGTTAGCAGAAGCAACTAAGCCTGCTGCGTTATTGGCAGCCAATGTCGTGATCTAATTTTTTATGTCTTGTAAGGATCCTAGCAGCTGCATCCTGAACAACTTGTCCAGCACATAGGCTTTTAATCTTTTACGTAAGCTCTTTTGGCTCAAGATTATCAGATCTGTTCTGTCTGAATTCAGCAATAAGAAATTAGAAGACATCCAATATTTTATGTCTTTGAAACACAGTTCCAATCAAGCAAATGGAAAAATACTCCCCCCGGACTCACCAACAAATACAACCAATGTCATCTGCATAACATTGAAAAGTTATGCTTGTGTTACGTATAATAACGCATATATACGATGAAAATATGAGGGAACAACATTGAACCTTGCACTTTCAATCAAAGGTTTTGAACTTGGCATAGTTTCTACAGTGGAGGAAATCACCATTACCTCTCTTCTAATTTCTTATTTTTTTCCATCGAAAAATTTCATGAAGTTCTCACTGCCATGTGGCAGCATTGAGTACAATGTCTCTTGACTCTTAGTGCTTGTGCTCTAATTTACAGAATTCCTGACTAAGATTACGCACATTCTCTGTTTAAGTAAAGAGTTTATATTGCTTAATTTTCTTTTTTTCTCAGTAGAGCATCATGATCAGAGTATTGCTTAAAGCATAGTTATAGATATGTAACATTTAATCCGCTGACAAAATGCTACTAAACATTTCTTCCTCAGGTACAAATTTTCCAGCTCTAAACTTTGATATAGTGCTTGGGTTAATTGAGAATTCTTTAGATTCAGTGACAAGTGTCTGCTCTATATCTCTGAACGTTGGAGATGGGCCAGAGGAAATTACAGTTGGACTCTGGCATATTACAGTCTTGCAATTGATTGTCTCATTCAGATGTTGTTAAGACCGACAGGTAGGAAATGTAAGTTTATGCATTTCCAGCCTTTTAAAGTTTGATTCAATGTTCGACACTCTGGAACTATGTCTTTGCTGGAGACTAACTAGTAACCGATCACCTTTTCAGCAGGTATGTTGCTGAGGACAGGATAATTTTTTTTAGAGCCAAATTGGTTATTGATGTTACATCATGGAATTATGCTTCCTACAAACCATGAGAAAGCTTGGCTGCTAAAGCCCCGCTGTAGCCCTAGGAGATGTTCTCTTTGATGCTCTATCTGATGCAAGCGGAGCAGAAATATGTCTTTAAAATTGTCTCAACATCTTTGATTTTGTAAAGCTTTCGGCCGCGTTTCTCTAATTCGGCAAACAAATATTAACTTCACACTTTCTACACATTAAGTTATCGGTACCGCTATTATTGACAGAGCTAGGTGTAAAAAACGTTACACTACATGAACACCAAATTCAAGAGCCACACTTATGTGAAATATAGTCGAAAATGGAGGTCCGGTCTATCAATCTGGAGGATGCAACCATCTTAACGCCGCTGATTTATCGATGACACCAATTCGTTTAATTGTATTTCAGCAATGTGGAATTATAAGAATTTTGAAAACAGGTATAAACAATCTGCAAGTAAATACAGCAATACAGCAACAACTTTTCGTGTGAACAAGCTAAACGTTCCCCGGGAAGTGACATAGTAATATAATGTAAAGATATTAGCAGCTAAACGCACTTCAGACACAGAATGTGTTTTTAAAAATTTCTTCTGTCAAATTGACTTACGGGTGTACAAAAATTTATTCAGCTGTGGGAATGGTTACATATAGTTCTGATATTGCACCTTTTGGTCTAAATTAATGACCTCAGTCTCACTACAAATGCAGGTAATGTTTATTGAAATGCAAAAGTGATAATATCTTTTGTGCATTTTACTGCACTGAAACTAGATATGAGGTCAAACTATAAATAGGTAGGAAAGGATAATGATTATGGTAGAATAGTAAAGCAACATGAAATAATTTCTACAAATTTTATGATTGCCCATCCCAATTCCATTATTCCCTCTTCAATATTGGAGACATTAATAAAACAATAAAAAAAATTTAACTGACGGTTTTGTACCGTAAAATTGGGTGTATTCATGTCAAACAGAAATGTAATCAATTTTATGAATGACTTCGATATTTTGGATTAAAAGCAGTTTTAAAAAATGTAGTTTAAACAGTAACCTGTTAGTGTTTCGTGAGAGGAAAAACATTTGCAGGGCTGTGTATTACAGTGTAATCACACTGGTGTTGTTGGGGGTTTTTTTTAAAGAGATTGGTACAGTCAACATGCCTCTAAATTTTATTCTGCCTCAAAGTGATTAATACTGCCCTTCAGTCCTTTTATTTGGCAAAGACAGTACCTCATTAAACTGAAAGATGTCCTAATGAACAGACCCAATGACACAGAACCATGAGAACGGAGATGCAAGTTATAGTATTCATTTTGGCCATTTGTGAAAATACTACAGCATTTCCACGTTTTAGCATGGTCCTGAACAGGCAACCTAGTGAGAAACGGAAAGTGAAAAAGCAAATTTTTATTTATTTTTGGGTTTGTGGAAAAAGACAAACTGAAAGCAGAAAATCTTACCGTCCCGTGGGAGACTGTAAGCAGTACAATTAGCAGAAATGTTATGCCTTTTTTTATTAGCACATCAATTTTCCATAGTCATATACATCGAGAGACATGCATAAACGATTACATTGTTTCAGCCTAGTAAATGTTCTTCTCTGGCTGCAAAATAATGTCCTTACAGCCAAGGGAATCCAAAACAATCCCAGAGGTCTCAGCAGAGCTATAATGTCTATATAAGGACTGCCACTGCCCAAGGGTTGGATGGAACGCATCGAGCCTTACCACAAAGGCAGGATCTGATCCAAGACTCCACCAGTGCAGCTTCCCCTGGTGTGTGGGAAAGCAACTAGTCCAGCTTTGTCAAGCTTTACATAATCACTTCCGAATTGACAGGATGTCTTAGAAAGATATATATTCTGCTTTGTTTTAACAGGTGAAACTCTGGATGTCTGAATCTGACAGTTCAGCCTCTAAGGCACATGGACAAAAAGAAAAAAAACCTGGACTTGGTTGTGAGTTACAATTTAAACTGGTTGGCCTGTATTAAATATGACTTCATCAATCTATCTGCAAAAAATACTACAAAAACAAAACCGTTATAGTAAAATTGCATGGTTGAAATACTCATCTTAGTTATTAAATACATAGATAAGTTTAAGTGGTGCCTGTTTAGTCCAATTAGAATGGTTAGAGGCTTCTAACCATACTTCCTTCTACTTGCCAGAATTACATTTCTGAATTACATTCTTACAATACTGTAGTTAATTTAAATTCGGCTCTCTCAACTATGCCAGACAGAGAGTTGGAAACAGAGGGTTCTTTAAATTGGAGAAGTGACAGAAGTACTGCCCCTTATTTTGTGAGTCTCACTTAGAGATGCTTAACAAAGCAATTGAGTATGTTGATATGGGGCAGGAAAATCTGTAATGTGTGTAATTAGTTCTAAAGGAATCAACATTGAATCAACTTAAATGAATCGTGCATAGTGAGAGACTAGAGGCCAATATTTATTCATAGGCACTTCTAATGCAGTTTTAGAGACAATTATTTTCATATTGTGATTTATATGCCCTATGCCACCCCCAGGGCAAGATTATAAATTAGACATATTCTCAATTGTTCGTCCTTTTAAAACCTCAAATGCTTTGTGACGGAGAGCAGCTGTAAAGCTGTGCCATACTGATTGCTCCATCAACCAAAGGGCTTACAAATGACACCTCACACACTGTGTATCCCCATAGATTTACTGGTACACATGATGAGTGTTTATTTATTCTGTATTTGGGTTTCTTCTTCATCTTCATCTTGTTCTTTTCTATATTTTTCAGTTTTTTTGTTTTTTTTAAATCGTTGTAAATAATCAGCACTTCAGAAACACGTGGATTTTTGGGACATAACCACCTCTCGCACTAAAGTACTACTCTGTGGCTGCGCCATCATTCAGAGAAGATCCTGTTTTCAGGTGATGTTACCCTCACCACAAGCCACCATAAGTATAACATGTGTGAAACTATTTAATCCCCAGAAGCAGTCTGTAATCTTAGAAGCACACGCAGACACATTTCTCCTTCTTGATCTGGGCCGCATCCAATATCCTGACTTTTGATTAACTCACGGTAAATTCTTCTTCAACATTTATCCTTCAAACATCTGGCTAATGTAAACTGATGGTAAACTGCTTATAGTCGCTCTTGTAGCTTGTAGCTTGTAGCAAATCACATGGTGCCATAATTGCATTTTCCTGTGGTTCTCTCTCTCTCAGATTTCTTTTTATTTATTTTTCCCAGAAGGAAAAAACTAAATGGAAGGCAGCCCGAACAAGTCTCAATTAATTAGAATTGTACTAGTCTTGTCTTCTGAGACACCTGATTAATACTAGATAAAGAAAAAAGGTGCCTTTTCTGTGGAAAGCTTATAATAGATGATGCATTTGACTAGTGCTCCATCATTAACGACAATGCAGCTGTAGGGGGGTGAGGAGGTTTACCAAGTTTGCTAAAATGCAATCGATTTCAGATTTCTATCACAAACACGGATCTCATTAAGGCCTCTTTCAGGAAAAAAAGTTTTTTTAAAAAGCTTACCTATGTGTTTTGCAGTGGGTACATATTCTATTTGAGCCATAACTCAATCCCCTTATATTAATCAGTATAATGTGAACAAACGAGGTTAACGTTCACAGCGAAAATCCATAAAACACTGAGAATTACTGATTTCTCAGAGGTCAAATTTAGTTGGCAAAGTCTCTGAACAGCATCATTTACTCCTTTTTCTTTAATAGCATCTGTAACCCAGGGCACCTTTTGTACAATTAGTTAAATACCTGTTCAATCAAGCACCATGCACAGGAAAGTTTTCATTACCAAATTATTTCCTGCTATGACCATTGGATCAAGGTATTTTAATGCCACTGGAGTAGACTCATTAATTACTAATGCTTTTCACTTTGGACTATAAATCATTTTTTGCTGCACTACATTCTATTAGTAAGCAAAGGATTCTCGTCTTCAGACAATTTAATTTGTAAATAGCTTTAAGAATAAGACGTGATCGTTACAAAACATAGCGGTGTAATTCTTACATAATGGATGTTAATTCATAATACTGACACAATTGCCATACGGAAAGGATACTTTTGACATTGGTAATTAACAATAATTGCATTAAATACTTGAAAAGACTAAGATTATCACTTAAAAATAATAATTAATAATATAATTTAATCATGTAAACAAAATCTAAAGCCGAAAAAACATCCAGGATTTATCCCCCTATCCTCCATAAACACAGTTTGTTTTTAAATTATAGTAACATGTTCACATAAGGAGCTCAGCCTAGATGCCAAGATTTCCTTTTGACACTGCACTGTAATGAATGCTCTTGGCAGGTGCTATTTAAGTTTAAGTTGTAAGACAGGAGGTCACATACTCAACCAGATATAAGGGTTTAAAACGTTAGTCTACAGGGAGCCTCTGATGAAAACCCTGCATGCTTATGCTTACTTGTCATGTGGTCAAATCAACTGGATGTCTTTCAGGAAAGAGATATAGTCACAGCTTGTATGTTGCACGTTTGGTTAAATTTTAAATCTAATACAACCGGAAAATGTAACGCTTATTTCAAATGCTGAGGGAAAGTTGTTGTATTTATTTATATATTAAAATGTTTGTTGATCATAATCATTATAATTGCATTTATTACCAGTATTTTGAATTAAATTTAACAGAGCTACACAGAAAAAAACTATTAATTTTGGATTGAGCCTTATTAGTTTGAATTTAGGTGCTAACATACACAAAACTGTTGGGGAGAATGAATAATCCCCAGGGCTTTTAAAAACAGTCGAGCATAATATTCATGATTAAAGTGGTATTGAGCTATTCCACTGATGAAGTTAACAAGAAATGTATCCTTTACATTTAGCTGATTCTGATTCTAAATATATTGCGTGATCAAATTAACAGTGAAATTAAGACTTGCATAGTTTTCTTCCTTTTAACTCATGAATCTGAACTTTCTAACTTATCACCTCTCAATGACCTTTTAAACATCGACACGCTCACTGAGAGGAATTAAAAATAAATTTGAGCGTTCATGTGCATTTTCTGGTATAAACTTGCAGTATCTTGCATGTTTTTTTGTTTAAATCTTTCTCACACTTAAATTAAATAGGACAAGCATATTATACTTGATTGGTTTATTTAAGATAAATACATCATTTTCATATAGCTATGGGAAACATCTAAGTAGTCTAAAAACATGTTGTGACCTTAAACATGAAAGAATAATTAATCTTTGGTGTATTGCACTGTTCACACACTGTCTTAAGTAAAGTCACCTTACTGAGAACGCCTTATTAAGCAGCAGCTGAAATGTTTCAGGTGAAGTATAAGAGTGTAAAGTGAACCTGGGAATGAAAACCAGAACCCTTCTACTGTAGCAGTAACATTACTGTGAACTTCCTACAGGAGTTCATAAATGCTATTTTAAGGCCTATTAATATTTATTTCTGTGGGATTGTTTGGAGAAGATGGTCTACAAGCATTTAAAAAAAGCTCAGAGAGGACTTTAGAGTAAGACCAGACTCCGAAGGACACTATATTTTTGGTCCTAGTGGACCAGTGTTGCTTTATACTCAGAAAGTCAGAAACCATCTCAGAGCGCCCCTCAAGGTCAGGTTCAACAGATGCATATAGTTGAGAAATCAGTTTGAATTTGAAAACTGGCAATAATGCTTTTTTATTAGTCATTCAACTTGGCATACACCGAGATCAAAACAGACATTTTTTACATTTATTTTTTTACATGGGAAAACGGCAGAAACTGCCTTTCTGTTCTTGCTACAATCCCACATAGCTTGACACGGTTCAGACAGCTAAAAAAACATTAGACATACTGAATATAAAACATTAATTATTTATTAGTTAATACTTTCCAATATTTTAATCAAGAGCTTATATTTGTATAATGTAATAAAATCCAAGGAGTCTATACATGAACAGAACAAGTAACTCATTTGGCTTTAAATGTTAAATATGTTCTAATTGCATTTGGACACAGCTAGGGATACAATTTCTCTTTCTTTTCAATTTCCACATTATGAAATTGTAACTTATCTGTCATTATACGGATTTACTTGCATAGAAAATTAGTGTTGGGAAGTTTTTTCTTCTGGTTTTGTATCTGTAGCTAAAATATTTAACAGCAATGTTCAGACTTGAAGTTGAAAGGGTCATATTTATTTTTTTCCCTTTAATACCTCATAGTGGCAAAAGAAGAATGCTATAAACTGATCCAGTTAGCAACGGTAACCATGGCAGTGAGCACCACCCTCTTAAAAGACATGTTACAGACCAGGGACGTGCAGAGTTCCTCAGGGGCAGGGGCTCAAACGTAAAAAAAAGGGCTATATATCACCACAGAGCTCATTTTAAGTAATACCAATATTACAACTGTTAATAATAACTACATTTGCTACTGTGTTGTGCACGTTTATTAATTAATGATAAGAGGGGCACTTATGATTAATTTGGAAAAATGGGCATGGGCTTGAGCCCCCAGAGCCCCTCCTTCTGCCCGTCCCTGTTACAGATGTATAATTAATTGCGAGATGTGCAGCTATTTTGAGGTTTTAAAGTATTAAATTGTATAGTACAACTCCTATATATATATTAGTTGAGGTTTAATAACCTCAAGAGAAGATCTAAGGCAGTAGTTTTGGTATATTTTACAGAAGAAAGAGATTTAAACAAATAAATAAACACCAGCACCATGCATTGGGATCAAACTTTGAATGGTGTATCTCTGTCTGACACCAGGGTGGTAAGAAGCAACTGAACAAATGCCAACACACGCTATTTTTAGAAGCAATTCTGAATTCTGAGTACCAGGTTTGGGTAAAAGGGCCTTTCCCCAGTAGGAGGTGGTATCATGTTTTCTGATTTTATCTCTAGTATTGATTGTATTTCATGGTGTGCCTTCACTTAAATGGTCAACACTTGTCCACATCCCGGTGTGGGTATTTAACAACCCCAAGGCTGTGCTGGCTGGATAGTGTCTCTTTCCATTACAGCTGTCTTGGCCCCTCAAAGATGCAGGGGGACGGTTTTGTAAACAATTCAGAGAATTGGATCTGACTGTTAAGTAGGGAGTCGCCAACAGTCATCACTTCCCAAAAACAGAAAAAAAGAAAGAAATTTCTTGTCAAGATGTAAATGCAAACCTGGAGGAAAGTGATGAAACAGATTTTTATTTCATTTTTTTAAATGCAATGTGTTGTGTTAAATCACGTCTCTTGACCTTTTAAATTAGTCCCTTTCTGTATAATTACTGTAAGCAAAATACACCACATCGTCGCAAAGACAAGTCTTCCAAAAATTTAAAACAAATGCAATGTACAGTATGATGTCACTCATCGGGCAAACTAACCCAATGTTGATGACCAGACTGAAACAAATTGCATTAGTGCACATTATGCAAAAAGTGCGACCCTTAATGACCTTACAAATAACTCTTAACAGTGCACCGTGGCAAGTGCAATGGGACAAAGGAAGCCAGTACTGCATTTGCCATGGCTTGGAGTGATGGAAAACAGTTAACTGAACTGCCACCATGCAGTGCTGTCTGTTGAGCTGCCAATATCTTTTCCAACCCCTAAAGAGAATCGATTACTGCATGGGTTATTTACAGCAGAACATCCTGTGCGTGTGGCCCTGTTTCCGATCAGGATTTCAAGGTCACCTCCTATTGTTCTTTGTGCAGCATTTTGCCGTGTGACATCTGGAGATGTGGCGGTTTGTGTCAAATGAAATGGGTTACTTAATTTAGTGGCCTTTATAAGCTGAGTGAAAAATCTCTCCGAATGCAGGATGTCCCCACATGGATGGAATTTAATACCCTACACACAGTGGTCGAATGAGCAAAAAGCAACCATGCTTTCCTTTTATCCATTTTTTACCATCTTCTTTGACTACAGGTAGGGAAGTTGAGTTGTTTTTTTTTCCTCTGGATCCCAAAAATGTTTTACATATAGTGACAGAGTAGGAAAATGGGCCATATTAGCAGCAGTAACCACAGAAGTGAGCTGATGTACCACCCTCTTACCATCCACTCTCTAATGGCACTGAATCCCCCCAGGCCCCTGGGCCACAGACTCAAGCTGATGATGTAACCCCACACCGCAGGGAAAATCCAATCAGGGGACAGCTGACTAACAAATTGACAGACCGCAACAGCATCACGGGCTCTCAGAGTCAATATAGTTGTTTATTTCTAGATATTTACTTAAGTATTTTTAGGACTGATATTGAACCCCCCAAAATAGAGTATATATATATATATATATATATACATAATTTGAACATTTTACATGAAAATGTATAAAACTGCAGTCTTTTTAGGACTGATATTAAACCCCCCAAAAAATGTGTGTGTGTGTATATATATATGTATGTAACTGGTAATTTGAACATTTGACACGATAATGGATAACATTGTAAAATGATGACATTGTGTGCAAACAACTGCTTCAGTTTTCAATAGCTTTCAAAAATGATATTTTGTTCTTTTGCATGCCTTTTTTTCATTCTTCTGCCTTTTGGGATTACTACAAGATATTTTAAAAATAACTCAGTGCTTACACACAAGAAGCTGACAGTGACAAACCTAGCGGCGTTCTAGGATTCAATTCAAGGTTTTTTTTTTTCATATGCTGTGACAGATCAGGGAAGAGGGTTGCAATGTTTACAGTCCTTTAGTTTGATAATCCGCTCTCTACAGCCATTTTCATTTGTGTCATTTCAGGGAGTTTTTCATACAGGAAATTTTTGCCTCCACGTAATACTTATTTATTTTATACTTCCCAAACTACCTAAACCCAACCTATTTTTATTTTACCTTTGCAGGTAATTTCCCACATAATCCCATAGAATATTATCATGGGAACAATCTGTTTAGCTGATTTAAGATTTCTGTGAGGTTTTTAATCATAGGCATTTTTACATACGGAACTTCCCCCTCATTACCCTGTGTTATTTTTTGAATCCACTCATACCAACAGTTTACAAATAAATAGTTAAAACAATACAAAAAATTACTGACTCAAACTAACAGACAGCTACTGACCTAGTTTCTGCAATCATATAATGCGGTCCTCCCAATTTTCATGATACACAGTTCATCGTATCATATATTGAGTTAAAATTATCCTGCCATATGGTATTCCTAAAGCCAATTGCTTCAATAGTAACAGATTGTTCATTACGTTGCACAAATATGATTTTCTGAGATCAGTCTAATTTAAAATATGAAACCTGATGAACCTGTCAGGACCAGCAAATAAAAACGTAATGTTATCCTGGCAAATTAATAAACAGCTGAACCACATGTCATTGTTTTCTGGACCATTCAAATCTGAGTTGTGTAGAGCATTTCGATAACAGCTTTCCTTCTTGAATTATTGTTGCTTGAAACAATGTCATGGATGTCCTACAATAAATTCAACACAAAAGCTATTGCACATGGCACTGTGATCTTAAAAACACTAGAAAATGACTGTTTTTCGTTTGAGAAAAGTAATTTAATACATTCAGTATAGTTTTAGATTAGAATAGTAAATTATGCAAATCACTCTACACAAAAGATTCTGTTTAGCAAATAATTTCAACGACAAATACCTCAAACAAAGCCTGTGCTGTTTATAAAGTCTTCTGAAGAGTATTTTTGCTTGTCATGCAATGCCACAATTTTGGACATAAAGCAGATTGATCACTTTGGTCACCTGACTGCTTCAAGAGAAAGAGCATCTACAGTGAACATGTCAAGAAGCATGAGGATTGATGCATGGAAAGACCAACTGCTGGAACAATTCACAGTTTGCTTTGTGAAAAAGCACCCTACTTTTCCCCACAATAATAGCATGCAGGCCAAGACTGCTCTACTCAAAAATGATATCCAAGGTGCTACATTGTTGCTGTTTCTGGGAGCACTTCATAACTCTGGGTATTTACCATTCTATAAATAGAGGTATACAAAGTAGGTAACAAATATAGTAAATTAAACTTTGATTAGTAAATTCACAAAACCACTCGCAAATGATTTTGCAAATCACAAATGATGTACTTTTAAATATACAACATTTGCATGAGTTCATGAGCCTCTGGAACTCTATTGGAGGGATGGAACACCATTATTCCAAAATATTTTTACCTCATTGAGAGTGCTGTATAAAATCTCCTATAGGGGTTCAATTGGTTTGGGATCTGGTGATGAAGAATGCCATAACATATGATTCACACCATTTTCAGACTCATCAAACCCCTTGTGACTCCTTGTGGCCTGTGGATAGGGGCATTTCCATCCTAACAGAGACCATTCCCATCAGGATAGAAATGCTTCACTGTGGGACAAATGTGATCACTCAGAATTACTTTGTAATGATTTTCAGTGACCCTTCCCTCTAAGGGCACAAGCGTACCTGAACCATCCAGGAAAATTCCTATACTATATATATATATATAATCATGAATAATTCTATTTACTCATTTTCTTTCATAACAGATAACAGCACACACATAACAAGTAACAATCAGAATATAAGAACTTCAACTTCTGCATCTTAGTGCCTAAAAAAAAAATTGACAAAGGGATATTATTAGTCCGGAAAAAAAAAGAACCATCACAGCTTTTAGCCCAACTCTTAGGAAGGTCTACACTCATTCTATCACAATATTATATTGTTAGGAGATCAATTCTTTGGCTATTTCTCGAAAATAGATTCTCTCAAAGCAACTCCTATCATTTTAATTGAATTTCCTTGTTACATTGTAAACCACCATTGACAAAAACCTTTGGGATACTGTGATGAAGGATCAACGTCGTAATATACATGGACACCTATTCCTTCCCTGTAGTGTGTTCTGGCAGTAATTACAAAGATACTGTAAATTCATAATCATAAATTGACATTTGATATTAATTCAGATTTAATGTAAATGCAAATCCCCGCTATAGTGCTCTTTATCTAGCCACCCCGCTTTGTATTTCCAAAATACAAATGGAAATACTAAATGATTGGTTAATGTTATGGCCTTTTTTTTTTTTTTTTGCTGCAAAATATGAAATAAGCCAAAAATACAAGACATCACCAAAAACTCTAACATCACAAAAATTGGTTTACTTAGTGCTTTTGATCTTTTTTCCAGTGCTGCCACCTGTGTGAGATTGTGGTAGTTTTATTTTTCAGCTTAAGGGACATACTGCACAAGTCTTACTGAGCCAGAAAAGGTTCTAAGTGTTTAATCTTTATTACAATAGACGTTTAACAATCATTAACATAGAAGAGTTTTCTCCTCCAGACGCTATGTATTATAGCTGTTATATGCCTGTTGCTCCACATTTAAAAACAAATGGTTCCCCAGGACTTTTCCACTCCAAGTAAGGGATGGAAAGCCGTATAAATAGGCTATGATCAATAAATGAATTGTGCATCTACAGACAAGTCTCCTTGAATTGTTTTACAGATGAGGATCAAAATGTTATGGCTGCTCAGATCCACGTCATATTCACATCCAAATGGTTTTAATGTTAATTAGTTGTATTTGAACTTAAAATGCCTGAAAATGTTTGGGGAAATTTTCCAATTCATAATTGATGATGCCCAACAGCAATGCTGTGTAATGCATTCCTTGGTTACTTTCTAGTCCTTCAAAACCCAAGAGAAAGTACATTAAAGCCTCCATCTAAACTTGTAATTGCTAAATCTCAGAAAATGCACTTACACAGGATTTTATGAATTTACTAATAGTTCGTGCCCGCATCAATTACATTCAGCTAGAGCTTCCAAGAATGTGTCTGTTTAAGAATTCAAAATAAAAGTACTCCATGGTTCAAATCTACCACCAACCCAATCAGAGCAGGACACAAAGTAGATAAATATTTATTGTGCACTGATGCAACACAGTTGAAAATACAAAAGAAATTATTCATCAATCAAGTAGTAAACTAATGCGCCACATGTCCCAAATAATCCTTTCTCCCCACAACTGATGGAAAAGCTTAACCCCCTTGAAAAGTTTTCAAACCTGCCAACATGCACATATCAACTATCAAAAAGTATTGCAGTACACTGCTTGGAGGGCATTTATTTATGTATTTCCCCCCTCCCATCCCAATGCCCTGTCTTCCCAGGCCTGAGAAGGGTAAGGGGGGCTGTGGGTATGCAGCAGATGCAATCAACACAACATCAGTAGTGGTTCGTGGCCCTCCCAAATGGTTAGGCAGAAAATATTGGCAGTTGGTCTGACTAGTGTTTTTACATTTCAAACGATGCTACTACCTAAATAAGCCGCAATGAATTGATGTATACCCATTTGTTGAATTGTTGCATTCTTTCATGTTACTCCAGTTGGTTTATATTCACTACACTGGAGTTCAGTAGACACGTTGATTGTAATGGGGAACTATGCCTCTAAAAAATCAATAGCTGAATATAACAGCAAAGTCACAGATGGGATCATAGGAAATACCAAAGAAAGTGACTTAAAAGTCTAAATATATAGGCCATTGGACTACAAAGATTAGGCCGAAAATGCAGTTATAATATACTAAATTAGACACCCATTCATAGCTCCCCGTGAGTAGGTAGGACATACATAACCAGAAACACTGTTTGAGGATGTCTGAGGCAATTTTATTACCTTCTTAATGACAATGATTATTCAAACAAATAAAGTACAAGGCACCTAGAATATGAATAAATAAATAAATAAAAACAAAAAGCATATTTCAATAGAGGTAGATATGCGTACTTCATAATAATAAAAGGATGAGCAGTCAGGAAACAATTTGGAAAATCACTTATCCAGCTAAGCAATAACCATTAGATTTTAATCCTAACATGAGAATAACTGTATTACAATGCTATAGAATGTATCTTATTAAAGGAAACCAAATAAACAACAAGGGGATTTCTATGCTGAAATCAATGCTATTTCCTTTTAAAACACAAAGAGAAAATCCATACTTAACCCATATTGAGTGTGTTCTAAGGAATTGAATGGCCTCAATGTGACATTGGAGAGTTGAAAAAGTTGAACATGTAATTTACCTTAATTAAAACTCTTTGCACTATCAGTCTGCCATCTTCAGCGAACATAATGGACACAGATTGACAACCTCTTTCCATCTCACCATCACCCATTTTACGCAAATGAAAAGTCCACTACACGAAAAGACTGTAAAGCAAAATATCTTGACAGTATTTTTTTTGTTGCTGTTCAGTCCTCCCTTCTCTTAAAATGCAACTTAAAGTTCTGGCTCAATTGATTGTTGTGATGATTGCTTAACCTGAGGCAGTTATGTGACAAAGATTTATCTGAAGCTCCAAAGTCAAAATGGGTCATAAGCGCTATAACAACAGACTCCCTGTGGTCTACCAGGTCAGGTCATTCAGAACAGCACAATGGGAAACTGCACCAGCTGAATATGTGAGAAGACCAGCAATATAAATTATGTGGACATTTTTCTCCACGATGTGAAAACCACAAGTATTCCACAGTGAGTCTCAGCTGCTGTTTTAAAAAGAAGGCATGGTTGCAACACAAGAGGATAACAAAGACACTTGGGAAGTGTAACCTGGATAATAATGCTTTGGTATTCAAGAAAACAGTCCAAGGCATGCTTCCAAGTCTAGGGAGTAAATCGGATTTCATCGGCTTGAATTAGTGTTTGCCCCAGTTCTAACAATGCAACCAGGAACAAAGGAATCCAAAGCAACATCAAAAGAAAACCAATTGGTCTTCAGTATTCACAGATGTTCTTCCCAAAAGGATTTGCATTTTTGGTAAATACTCTCCTTTAAAGATATGCAAGTCTGTGCTTCGTGCAGATGCAGATGATTTTTTGTCATTCGTATATCACAGTCATAAGTACAGCATTGTTCTGCAGCTGATGTTCAATAACAGCTTTGATATATTATGATGTTCTTGAAGATCATTCTCCAATATTCTTGGCTTGTGTTTCTGTGTTTCTATCACAACCACATCCATTTTTTCTAGTATCATTGTGTAACCTCAAGTGCGAACTATTTGATTGATGAGCCATTCTTAACAACAGAGTAGAGTGGAAAGCTGTAGGCTCCATATTCCACAGCTATGTTTTTATAGCTTCAGTCATTAGCACAGCTTTGTGATGTGTGCATTCGCACAAAAATCCCTCAGTCCTCCACGATTGCGTTGAGGAGGGTTGAGGATTGAGTTTAGGAGGGGTGTGGTCTGATGTCTCATGGTTGAGTCGAGGAGGGGAGCTGATTGACTCGTGGTTTTCCCCCCCCAGTGTTTCTATGCTCTAAAAAACTGTTTGTATCAAGATACACAATTTATTAGTCTTTGTTTAACTGAAGTAACACAATAAGTTAACTTTGTTACATATACAGATTGTTTTTAGTACTCTATGTATTAACTAATCAAGATATGGTTCATATAATTTTAAAATTTCACACACCTGAGTGTGATGCTGTTAGCGCAACCACAATAAGGTGCCTTACGAGGTTCCTCCCCAGAATGTGACCGCACGGTCCATTCAGCCATACTTATGTGGTTTTTGATATGAATCAATGCCAATCGTGATGAGCGTTGCCAAGGGTCGGGGTTTTTTATTTATTTATCTTCTGCCAAACATTGACCCCCCCCAATTTAATTTCCCAAGCAATGTTCTCAGTGCCATTAAGAGATACATTCCTCTTCTCCAGTCAGCGCTGAACCTTGCTCTTTGGCAGCATTTTATTGGCTGTGTGTTAAATGAGAAATGGCTACAAGGCAGGTGGGCCAGATGAGTTTCTGTGTACACACACATTGTCCCCCATATGTGATCCCAGGACTTGAGCCCGGATGCAAAGGTAACAATTAAAAAAATTATTCAGAAGTTTAAATAAACTTAAACTATATCAGGCAATTAAACATTTTAATTCAAAATAAATTGGCAAATTTACAAAGAATAAGATCTGAAATCACTCATGAACATGCTTTTCAAATTGTAATTATGAGTAAAGTAGGGTGCTGCAGAAGGGTAGAGGTGAAATGACGCATGTATATCTGTTGCAGGATTGCAATATCCAATTGAAAAACCTGATGTACAAGATGAATACAATTACGCAATATATGTGTTATATGATTTCACAATATTGATAATGGTGGTATACAGATGCCACTATCACTTTCCACAAAGAGTGGGTGTCAAAACTCAGTTCTCCCGGGCAGGTTGCATTGGAATAATGGAACCTTTGTTTTATGAAGCACACCTGTGTGTGTGCTTTGAAGGAAAGATAAAGGAAGCTCCCAATATGAAGCATCAAGAAACAAAAAGATCAAATTCCACAAAAGCAATCCACATAATGTATCCTTTTTTCCTTTCTCCTTTTATGTTACATATCATTAGGTGAGGATGACGTCAAATGTTATTGCTTTCTTTCCATATTTTTCTTACTTCAAAGTTAAATTTGGGAAATTTATATTGAATTTAGACCGGGTTCAAATACAGCCAATGACAACCTGTATTTTAAACAATTGTATTTAATAGTGTTTTCTTTGTGTGCATCTTATTTCTTCTACACACTGTGTGTGTGTGTGTGTGTGTGTGTGTGTGTGTGTGTGTGTGTGTGTGTGTGTGTGTGTGTGTGTGTGTGTGTGTTGTGGATGAGAGCGAGAGAGAGAGTAAATGTAAGAGAACGTAAATGAAGAATTTGGCTATGGAATTTGGAATCTGTGATTACGTACAGACATTATTCATTTATTTTGTCCACTTGCAGGTGCTGGGTAAGCTGACAGGAGACGCTGGTAATGTAACTCGATTAAACTTATAAAGGGATTTTCACAAAACTGCAGCCTGCAGTAACCAATGACTGTCGGTCAATATTTTAGCATAGTAATCTCCCAGTTTTATCCATGATAGGGATTACTGTCATATGTTATGTTTTTGAAACCTGGCTCAGGGTTGTAACAAAGATGGAAAACCACACACTAAGTAACCGAATAGCAAAAAAGATGGGTTACATAAATAAAGTAAATACTTACAAAAACAATTAGATGAGGCATTCTCAGCCTTGAAGGAACAATTGTAAGTTTTAGTGAGACCTTGGAGGGGCATTGTTAGAGGGAAAATGTGTCCCTCTAGGTCTGGCAATGCCTCTCCAGATCAGAGAGTGCCCCTTCAAGGCTGAATTTATGTGTAGTTTTCAGATTCGATGAAGCATCTGCAATGTCTGCGAATAGGAAGCTTAATGTAAACTTTTTTATTTTTTTTTGAGCTATTTATATTGCAGCTTGAACCTTGTGCTATCTGTGTTACCACCAACTGTGATATTTTTCCATGCGACAATGACAGCGTTTACAGCAAATCAGCTCTTTTCAACAGTCATAAGTAGCTTTTTTATCAGCGATACTGTGGATTATGCTGTAGAGCAAGCCCTGCACCTTCTATTTTCAATTAGTCTCCTAGTTAGGTCGGCTGTTTAGGTAAATATGTATTTCTAAATAATTATAGTGCTAAATAATGAATGTTTATTCTGTGTTCATGTATATCCTTAATATGCTAAATAGAAGCAAGTAATTAAATTCCCCGTGAAAGAAATAAAGCAATGAAATAAAAACCACAAAAAAACTTTGTCCTCAATGAAGCTCACTGCGTGTTTCAGACATTTGTTTCCTGACACAAATTTTTATTTATTTATTTAAATTTAAAGAGAACCTATGGACTGCAAGATTATTTTTATTAATACAGAAAAATAATATAGGTAAATCAACGTGGCTTTGCTGGTCTATGTAGATTTGACAAGTCATCACAGTCCAAGTTAAGTACGTGTACTTATCAAGTGTGTATATTTATTTTCACCGGTCGAATCTCAATTTGTCCGATTTGTGACTTGAATGGAACTCTAGTCCAAATCAGGTAACTAAACTCCACAGCTCAGCTGTCAGCCGACATGAAATTCTCACCCTCTCCCCAAAATCAGACGCATTTGACCACGATTGCCTCATCAGTGTGCATTAAAAAGTCCCCGGGGAACGAAGATGGGGGAGACAATGCGAGAGGCAACGTGCTTCCCAAATCAAGCTTATGAAAGCTTCTTTTTCTCTGCAGTTACGCATCCCCTAGACACAGCTAGACACACACACACGGGTGGCGAGATTGAGCCAAACCCCAAGCCTGGTGCAACCATTCATCACTCCATTTGCCCACCAGAAATAAAGATTTGTGGAACCTGGTTGCTGCTTAGAGAGTAGTAGAAACTTTGGGGGTCCCCCTCACAGGGTCACCACCCAAAAACGTGACTTCACCAAAGTACACATTAAACGTGATTCTGAGTTTGATGGCTCTCTGAATATCGGTGATTGTCATTTTCCTGTCTTTCCTTGATTCCTTGGTGTGCGTCACTGTCTTCCTCCTTCTCGTTTCTTCCGATTCTCTCGCAAGTCTCTGGTCCCTACTGAGAAATCCACGATGTTGATAAAGGATACAAATTGCCTTAACTCCCAGTTGGTGCCAGCGGGCTTGCCCAATCTCCTTCCACACTTGTCTGTGAGACAGACAGATTTTGTTATAATTTGCAAACACAGTGTGGGTGCAACCCACAAAGAATTTGGCAAAAAAAAACAATTTAAAAGTTTTTAAACCCTGTCTCGAGCTTGCCTGTTGACTTCTGGGTCATCTACCTCGCACAATGGGTCACTGAATGCCGTTTGTTCAGCATATTATTACTTTACGTTCTACTTACTCTCAGAGAGTTATGGAGAGAGCTGTATCAGTTGGAAAAATTAAAGATTTGGCTTTATAAGTAAATAAAAAAGTTAGTTTATTTATAATTATCCCAAGCGTAGGGGTTAAATTTGGCCCCTGAATGATTCTTAGCTTGGCTTTATGACTTTTTTATACGCCACACACCTAATCAAAAATCAAATCTACTGCCACTGCCGTTTAACTCTCGCAAGAACAGAAGCAAATGGGCATGGTAATGCGTGTCCCCCTATGCAGGAGTCTTAAAATTGACAAGTGGCAGATGTTAATCTGACAAATAGATATGGTCTTATGCAAATACATTGGATGTGGGTAAATTTGCTCTTTAGAAAATGGAAGAGAAAACAGGCCAGCTAAAATTGTAGGCCCTGTCCATAGACACATGAGTCATCTCAGCTGAGACCAGATCATCTGAATTAAAGCTGACAGTTGTCACATTATCAACCTGCAATGGAAACCCACAATAAAAGCTGTGAAACCAATGTGCTGACGACGGCCTATGCAGAGAGGCCTCTTTACAAATGCTTTGCTTTTTTAATTTTACTGCTCAACTTGCATTCATTTGACACGACGATATCATTGTTAATGTGGCAAGCGATGACATATTTATGATTGTGCAGTTTAACTACTGTAAAAACCTTGCCTTGTTTCAGGGATAATGATAAGTGGCATGGAATGGTGGAAAAGGTTTTGGATCCATAGTATATATTTCAGTCTTTTGGCTACAATAAAAATTTCTTGTCAAATTTAAGTGCTTTTCAGACCAGCACCATGCTATGGCTGACATTAAAAGCTGCAGGCTTACACACAATGAGACACACTCATCGAGCTTGAGATACAAACTCAATGCCTCACGCTCCATACAAACCTTTCCCGTAGAGCAGCATATAACTTTTCAATTTCACAGGCTTTTGTGCAAACACCCCTTTAGGTATTTTATTTCAAGGTCCCATTCGAGGCTTTTCAATGCACAAACCTTCTATTCGTCTTTGTTACTGAATACGTGTTAATGCCAGGGGGACTCATCCATCTCAGCCCACATAACTCAGGTCTGTCTGGTTGTATTCAAACAGGCATTCCATGGTGTCTTATAGCCAATCAGAATTTCATTTGCATGAGCATCATTCAGACATTGTGTTTTTTATGAACATCAGTGGTAAACTGACCAGGTCAGAGTATATCTGAGGTGAGGCATAATAGCCATAACCATGGATCTGAAGGCCAAAGTATGAATTGGTGGGTAACTTTCACAGTGAAGTGTATTAAACTGCAGTAAAGTTACTGGCATCTGAGAGGCAGTCTCACATTAGTAATAGGTTAATCATTAATTCATTATCAGCAAATTATATAAGCAACGACTAAGAACACCAGTCTTAATTACCTATTTAAAAAGCCTTCAACTTAAATCTGAAATCCCAGATGCGACCTCTTAGTTGTCTGCGCCTTTTGTTTCATCATTTTTATGTTGCTTTTATTGATCAATGCTTAGAAAAGGTCTTGACAATAGCTACAGTGATAAACTATTCCAATAAACCATTTTTTTTAAACTCTGGTTTCAGGCCTTCTTTATGCACAATTTTAACAAAAGAATGTTCATGCAAAAGACTAAAAGAGGAAATATGCATAATTTGTGATGTAGTGGTACACGCATGTGCCTGTGTACACATAGTTAAAACTAAAAGTCATCTCATACAATATGTCGCTCTGTATGTTAGCTAAATGTGGATAAACGCTGAACCAAGCCAGTCGAAGTTAGTGTATTATCTAGAAAAGTGGCTTGCTGTGAGGCCAGGTAGGGCATTTATGGAGGATCAATGCAGCGTTTGTTCTGTGTTTCATGTCCAGAATTTGAGCACTCAGGTGCTCAAGCTGGGAACGTAATTTGTGTAATATGTGACTATGCAGTGCTGTAATGATGTTTAATCTATTATTAATGTTTAATCTGTTATCGCCCTGATTAATTTGGTGGGATGGAATGAGCAGAATAAAATGGAGCAAGAGGCAATAATTGAGGAAAATGCATTGTGTGATGAAACAACTTGGGGCAGGATGTGTTTAAATCTTAGGAGTAATTCCTGAAGGTGCCATACTGGCAAACAACTGTGTTTTGTAATGCTCAGCACAACCCTGAGAACCCGATTATGGAGTCTTAGCACCAGGCATGTGGAAAATGTGGACGCTGGGAACAGAAGAAGATCAATGTCATTGGACCACTGCCCCCGGCAGATGGCACAACCTACCGCGTGGGGGTTGCAGATAAATGTACAACGTGGACGATGGCATTTTCCACTGGAAACAACAGTGCTGAGATAGCTGAGAATATTATGGCCAAACACCTGATACCGCTGTCTGGCACATTTAAATATGACAGACAAGGGCACACATTTTTCAGGTGAAATTGTGCAACAAGCAAGCGTTCTTCTCCTAGCAGACACATTTCACAGACCTTATCATCCACAAAGCAGGCTACCAGCCGAGAGAGCCAAAGGGATTTTGACAAACACCATAACCAAAAGAAGGTGGCCTCAGCTGGCAACATCTGGAATCGGATTTTCACCACTGTTCTCGTGAGAAGCTGAGCATCAGCTGCATGCAGGACAAGTCTTAGCTAATGTCTAGATGTGAAATGAGACCATTAGAGTACCCTGAGTAATTTGACTGCAAATTACATTGAACCGATTAGAAGTGGAGCTGTTCAATTCGATATGTAACAAAATAAACAGCTGGGGTCCAACACGGGTTCCGTACAAAGAACAGGACGAGGATGGTGGAACCATCTAGCCTACCGAACGTCACATGTTCAATTTTAACGAAAACTGACACCAATCTACACATCTACACGGAGTAGTGAATTGTTTTCACTTAACTCAAATATTGATGTATATCTTACCTTAAAATCTGTGTGGGTAGAATTGACAAACGTCTCCAATTACAAAATGATGATGCCTCTGAAGGTCACTGAAAAGGAATTACATGGGTTAGCCATATGGTTAAAAGTGCATTGTAGTTCAGTGCCCAAACTCTTATGGAGGGTTAAACTGCAGATGGAGGGAAAAAAGTATTTAAAAATCAACAAATTATACTCTCTTCAATCCGAGTTTAGTACCTAGTAAATTTATTGCAGTATGGCCAAAATATTTAACAGATGTCTAGAGCATATGTTTTAGGATTACTTACTTGAATCCAAACGGCAGTACTTACTTAAAAATACATTCTTCGTTACTGTGTGAACATGAGATGGCATCAAGGAATGTCAAAGAGTGTCAGTAAGAAATTAACAAGTGAATATAAAGATATCAATGTGATTTTGTGGCTAGGGCCCATTAAGCTGTAACATTGTTCTGTTACATTTTCGACATGTGTTTATAAATGCCACACCCATATTTTAAGCCATGACTCTTTAAAAGTATGACAAAAGAGTATAAACACTAAAAAAAATGGAAACAGCAGTAGAACGTGGATCTAGAAAGTGATGTAAAACTTGCAGCTGTTTAGTTATTGGTACTGGGTAGTGGGGGTGTGTACTATGCCAGATTGTGTGCCCCAAGAGAAGTAGAGGACTCTACCAACAAGCAGACGGTTCCCAGGGCCATATAGCAGAGGGATGAGGATACCACATCTCACAAGGCCTATATTTAGTGCGAAACAAGGGGAAACCATGCTCACACGTCACTGCATTTTAGTGTCATTGCTATGGTCCATAGAGCAAACTGAAAAAAAAACAGGGTTTCTCGCTTGCCCGCTGCAAAATCGGACGGACAGCTGTACCGCAGAAGCCTCAATCAAGTGCACTGAATTGTATAATAGAAGGGTTCGAATGATTGTAAAAACAGACATGTCCTTTATTTTATGGCTAAATAAAGGACTGCCAGGAAATTGCAAGGATGATGTCCCTGCTGTAACGGATAACAAAGGTGGAGTAGTTTGTAGCTGTCAGCGAAGTCATGATAATGACTGATGATGTACTGCATCATAGTGACAGTTGTTGGACTGGCCAGGAAAGAATAAGAACACCGATTTTCGTGAATTTTAGAAGTTGAGATTAATTGGAGTCACAGATTACATTTTGCTGTTGATTAAAATTCTGATCAAACCATTGAAAGCAATATTTTCTAAATTAATATTTAAAAAAAGAAAATCTCTCCATTGGTCAATTAATTAGAAGAGAGGTTTCACTCTTTAAATGTATTAAGTTTCATTCCAACAGGACAAAGTATAGTACTGTTATATACTGCTGCAAACCAAGCAAGTATATCAATGCATAAAACCTATTGTTAGTCAGGGAATAAAATAAAAACATTAACAAAAAAGTTATGTTTTATTAAGATTTTAAAGTTGAACTAATTTAATTTTAATCTAATCAAATAATAAATGTATTATTGAACTTTCTGCATATAATCTTTGATGTTTACAGTTCAAATGACAACAACACCGAGAGCATTAGAGCAGTGTACTTTACCCAGTTACCGAGCTGAATTAGATTAGGTAGAAACTTTACTCTGTGTAAAATCTGAAAAAGGTTAAGAAGAAAAGACATAAATAAATGAAAATAATAAACAGAAAATGTGATTTATCTGAAACATTTCAAAGTGATTTATTAAGTCAATTAATTATTTTAATTAAGGTTAAACTTTTAAATTGCGTTTTTAAGAATTTATAAGCTTTTCCAAAAGGACTGCTGAGCACACAAGGGCTATTAGGAACATGCCTGCCAGACCTTCTGGGAGTTAACAGAGCCAGAGGTCAGGCGCGAAAGGAAAGATACACAGGAAAAAAAAAAGTTCATCGGTTTCTGTTTGTTCCCTCCTGGCCTCTTAGTGTTGCCTTTGATATTTTTGTTGGGAAGTCATGAGGGGAGTCCATGAAGTCTTTTGTGGATATTCTGTTGGTTTGTTTGAGACCATATCATTGCTGCCTCCTTGTGATCACTCCTGTTTGGTTTAGTGATCACATCCAGAATTGTTAAATGGAAAAAGTTTAAAAACTATGAAAGTTGTTCTAGGTAAGTGCATCTTTTTGTCAACTAAACTGTTTTAGTTTACTTCTTATATCTTATATCCAACTCATTAAGGACTGAAAGGAGAAACTCTGCAGAAATAAAAATGCATTCCAGTTTTATAAATGTGATGTTCACCTCTGCGTGCATGTGGGAATGGGTTAATTTCAAATCAACTTTTTGTCATGACTTACGAGCAATAAATCAAGAAAACTACTGTAGAAAAAATGAAAAGGCTGATGCTGTAGACCAGTGATTTTCAAGAGGTTTGCCATGATAACTGTTCAAGTGTGCTGTGAAAAATCAATAGGTCAATAGCAGCGAACATCGTGAAGGTCGGGTTTGAACTGGGTTTACTACAGCAGTAGTTAAACCCGTGGCCTTAAACTGCTGGGGTAATTTTATCACACTTTTAAAAAATGTATTCATTTATTCTGGAAAAGGCACAAGGCGATGAACAGAATGCATTTTCCAGAGAGAATTAAATAATCAGAAAGCCCATTGCTAAATGCAAAAAACTGGAAAATGTTTCCATGATCCTATAGGCAGTCCTGGAAAATGGCATAATAGTAAACACGTTGATTTATGCTGATTAATAAAGTAATCCGTATTAAAACAAGTTATAAAATAGTGTGAACCTCATAATAGTGGTACATAGTTAACGTAAAATCCAGTGCATTCATTTACTATCCATCAATTTTCCATCTGGAAAAAGCATTTTTGTTGCTTGTATGAGACAAAGCTAGCTAGCTGACGCTCCTGGGCTTCATTGTATGTGCACCTCAGCTTTATTTCCAATCCTTTTATTTTCTGTTCTTCGCATTTGTGCAATATACATATACAAAAAAAGTATCAGAAATTGACATTCACAAAAGCTGAATGTAATAAAAACCTATGTGAACCTATGCAAGGATAATGGAAGCATTAATGTTGAATGTTAAGAACGGAATGTTATCCTTTTTAAGTGTTCATAACTTTCATGTGTTTTTTTCTTTTTTTCCCTTTGTTTTCATTCATTACACTGGTGTTCGCTGGACAGGTTGACTGTAATGGAGCACTGTGCTGAACATAGTAGAAACAAGGAGAGTGACTTAAAAGTCAAACAACAAAATGGAATACAAAGATTACAAAGAGAAGAACATACAAATACAACACACTGAATGAGACGATGCTCTATAGCTCTCTCCACAACATCGAAGTTGAAGATATAATGACAGATGTTTAGCTACACATTACAAAATCAAAGCACCAATATTTTCATCTCAAATTTAATACATATTTTCCTAACCACAGACTCACTTCAAAATAAGAAAGACAATTTAACAATGCACAGAAGCAGAAGCTGTATTTAATTGCTAATAACAAGTCGTTGTGAACAATTATCTTGATATATTTGTTGTTAAACGACAGTACTTCTCAGTCATCTCTTGGAATTATTCCTTGGATCACCGTGTTCTTAATTCACATCCAATTAGTACATGCACAAATATGTAAAAATTAGGGTTGGAGCCACCATTGTGTTTCTTCATTCTTGTAAAACTGTAAGGAATGTCAGGATGAGATTTATAAGATCCATTAAACTGATGCAGAACTCTAACTCTCACCGTACTTTTCATATACTTATACAGTATGCCCTCAATCCAAATACTTACACAGCAAAACTATGAGAAATCCAACAGAGAAACGTAGGTTGCTCCCACTATAAACACTTTTCCTTGCTTTGTTCCTTATTTTCAGTCAAATTTATTATGGCAGCCGGAACAATCCGTTTTATAGAGGTGGATAACGTTTTTAATGAAGTTTGATAACCTAACCAATGAAATTTAAATGATACACTCAAATATAAATCAGAAATCATTGCTTTCCGATTGTATTTTTATTTTTTCCTTGCTTAACTATACATTGGGAATAAGTGTGTTATTGTGTCATGACATCATGGCTGTAACGCAAACTGCACATGCAAAGTTTAACAACATTAAACGTTAATACTTGCATTATCTCTGCATAGGTTCAGGAAATCTCCCAAAATTTAAACGATAAAACGATAGCACGAGCCGTGTTCTTGGCAAACAGATGGGAGTGTGACACACTTGTGAAAAAATAATTTAACTATTGTCAACAGTACAAGCCCTGGCTTACTATCATTATCTCTGTTCTTGTAACTTATTAAGGGTTTGAATTTTGACTGTACTAAATAAATAAATAAATAAATAAATAAATAAATAAATTGTTATGGAGCACCTCCCAGAGTGTGGTGACACAGTTGTTCACAGAGATATACATCAGGTGTTTTTATTTTCAGGTAAAAAAAGACAGCTGGAGGAGAGAAAAACAAACTACCCCCTACTGGAGAAATTAAATCACTAGATGTAAAAGGGACAAAGGTATCCCATCCCCTGCAGACATTACATTCTACATCAAACATGGTAATTTACTTAAATGGGTTCCCAATTTATAGTGGAATAAAAATAACCCCCCCTCCCCATTCCCCCTCTCTCCATAATATGGTGTGGAAAGATACTACATTATCATCCCATGATCTAAAGAGCATTGCATTTACAGTGAAGGCATCTTGAAAGAGTGATTTAATCACAGATTCTGCACGGCTCATCCACGCTACACGTGACAAAACACAGTGTGCCATGCTGCTATCACAGCTGCAGGCAACTTTCCAAGACATACCCTTGAATGATTTCCTGTTTTAAAAAGCTTCGCTCCAGGGGTGGGGCTGGAGTTTTTAACAACACTAAGTTGGATGTCTATTTTGTGCCAATTGTGAAAACTTCATGGAAATCTTAAGTTACTCGGGGCAAATCACAAGTCACAATTATTCTGGGTGTAGTTTTTTGGTCAAACTAAAAATTAATTCCATCTGTTGGGGTACCAGTTATGTTGGTGCAGTGAAGCATAATCAGAACAGTCTCATTTAGTTAATTTATTAAATCAATCAATGAATCTGTCTCATATTTGAAATAATTTACCGATAAATTTTGGGTTACAATTAATAATTGTATTCACTCATGTTATGAGTAAATTTAGGTTTAAATTAACTTCTGGGAATAGTGGTTAGATAACTTATAAGATAAGATAAGAATTCAACACACAGAAGAAAGTGACAAACATATCCACACAGGCACAAGAGCATACACGAACACACGCAGACATTTACACCGATTAAAACACGTAACACAAACTTGCATAGGCACACATGCACACACACATACTGTCCAGTGCACAGGGCTGATCTAGGAGAGCCTAGTCCAGGAGAACTGAACTTCTTGTGTATGTCTTTACCTATGCCCTTTAAGGCACAGTGTTGAAGAGGCCACTTGTCATAATTAAAATATGTTTCCTCTGCCTAGATAGATCAAATGGGGCCTTTCAATATGAACCCTCAATGTGTGCTCGCATTATAATTGCAAGCAGTGCACTTCACAACATGTCATTATCCTGTGATGTAAAGTAACACAACAGGGGAACGTTCTGGCAACTAGCACAGGCAGTGCCTGGGAATTTTTTTTTCAATTTTAAAAAAAAAAAGGCTTTAAATTTAATGAGAATTCCACCTGAGAATTTGGCAAATTACCTTCAGAGATGTGCGGATGCATTTTTTGTAGGTAGAAATTAATACATGTTACATGCATTATTTGTAGAATTATTGACAAGCAAGTTTTCAAGACAAACAAGATAGACATTTATCAACAGAATCCAACACCATGATGCTTATCAGCTGCTTCATCACATTACAGACTGCTTTCGGGACTCTAAAATGGTCCATGCTATTTGAGCCAGTTTAACTCGTCTCATTGAGGTAGCTTTGTATCTACTGTTATATCATGGCCGAAGTAAAAGATAAATGTCATGGATAGGTTAATCTGACCATATACAATTACTTTATACATATCGAATCATTTTATATAAAAGCTGATATCTCAGATTAAATCATTCTTATCACGAAAAAAAAACTTAATTGACCGTAGTAATTATTTTCCTTTCAATCCTATATATATATACACTGACTGCATTGCTTTCATGGCAGCTGGGTTAATTGGATATCATTCCTTTCTGTTAGACTCCATAATGCAATTACTTACTCTGTCTTATTATTTATAAAACTCTAAAGAGCAAACGCGTTCTACGTAGACTGTGGGGCACTGGCTGTACCCTGGTGTTCAGTTGCACATGCTACCTTCAGCTGTTTATGATTGCAAGCTGGGAATTAACACCTCAATTGTGTGTACACTGCTGTGGTATCCATGGGCACTCACCGATGCCTAGACCATCTTCGACAGGCTGAGGCAAAGCAAACATCTAGACAAAGGCAATCTATTTCAAAGGAATTATTTAAAGGTACACCCTGCCATTTATATAATTTTTTTTTACTTTTTGGTGTAAATACTGTTTTATCCCTTACAAACCTTGGTATTCATGAACCGACAAGTCAGAACCTAGCAGATTATATAGAAATCAGACAGTTTTTGATAAATTATAATTTCATAAAAAGAAAAGATAATTTATTGGTTTGTCACAGATGTCCAGCTGACAGTTTGATTAAATGCATCAGTTAATGATTTCTGAATTGTTATCATTCATTTAATTTTAACATGAGATTAATCATCATTGGAAATATTAAAACACTGACAGAAAGGATTATGTTATCGTTAACATCACTCAACATCAAAAATAAAATTAAGCCCAGTTAAGGGGACATCTTTATTTGCTCTACAACTATGGCGGTGAACAATTACACTGTATCCATGACAATAAGTAGATATGTTGACATGGGGAAACACATTAGGATTCTGGGGAAGTGCTGGGGCTGTTTCCTCCCTTCCATATTCCGGATGACAGATAGCAGATTTGAGGTATCATACATGAATACCGTATATTGATGTCATCTAACATAAAGCATTAAGAAAGATCCCTTCCTTTTAAATGGCTTTTGTGAAGATCAATATTGTGGCCTGCTGTGTGTATTTTTTCGGGTGTTTAATAAGGTAACAGAAGGGCAATAGGAATACATGGCACGTCATTAAACCCTCATTCTAAGTCAAAGGAAGGCTATTATATTATGTTAGAACAAGTCGAATGGTTGACAATGTAGCTGATACAGAATCACAGATGACTGAAAGGATTTTTTATATATTATACTATGTATTCATACTATAACACATAAATAAATTGGTGGTTCATAAGCAGTTGATATTTAATTATATTATATATGTCATGATTTTCAGAAGGCTTGAAGCAGCAAAATCTGTTGAGCAGTTGTACTCGAACATGGAGATAAAGACGTCCCTTACGTTTATTATTAAACTAGGATCCAGTTAACTACTTTGCCGATAATATCAGTTTTAAAATGAAGAAATATTGCAGAACTATTTTTTCCAAACATCATTTCACAATTCTCATTTGAAACTCATGTAGCGTGTATTATTAAGAAATAGGGATCACCTTTAATTAATTGTATCTCTGTATTCATGCTTTCACTGATGTTATTATTTGCTGACTATTCCTTCAAAATCCAAAAAATGTACTGTGTACTAAGAGTCTTTAGCATGCCTGGTCCGGGAATAGGCAGAGACAGGGAACTCGGAGTGATGTCATTTACTAGGCGTTTTCCCACACAAGTAACAGAAATTCTAGAAAACAGAAAACTCAAAAGGGAAACCCAAAAGAAACCAGATTTTAACGAGTTAAACAATATACTTTGACATCAACTAAGCCATCGAACATCTAACCAGACTATTCCAGTCTAACCTTCTTTCTGCCAACTCTGCTGGCTCTTTTATTGAGTCTTGATTTTTGGCATCCAGAAGGGATTACTATCTGTGGAATGGAACTCAGATGCGCAACTAGGTCCTGGTCCTCATGAGCGTTGTTGACAGTCTTCTTTGCAGCCAGATGCACGCAGCTTAAACCTAAAATGTCCAAGTTGTACTTAATGCTTTGTAATTCCTGGCTCTGTAAGGTACGGATGTATCAGTATGAGTGCAGATGCAACATCTCAAGTCAATCTCACGAGGCCCAGGGTATCCTTTAAATGCAAATATTGCCTCTGCAATATTTAGAGCTATCTAATATATATGGCTTAATTTCCCTTGGTAGACTTAAATCTTTATTCTTCTGTTCATAATCCTCATTAGCTTTGTGCTGTTCCACATCATACAAGAAGGTAGCGATGGGAAAGAAAGAAGGCCACTGTGAGGATCCTCGTAAATAGCTTTGAACAAAGGCTGTTGGGGGAAACAGAAGAGGACACACTGGCAGCACTGAGTTAGGAAATGGGGGATTGTGAATGTGCAATGGACTGATCAAGCGCAGATGAATCTATGTCCCACAGGACTGTTAAGATGGCTCTTTCAGCAGGTAGTCCTGAAAGTAGTTTCAAAATGTATCCCTATACTCAGGGTCCTCATACTGTAGTAAATTCTCTCCTTGAAGCTGTAGCACATCTCAAGTTGGACCTTCCTAATATTTTGTGAGGAGATGCAAACCTAAAGCAAGATTATCTGTGGGCAAAAAAATAAAATGCATTAGGAAAACAAATAAATTATGTCACTGTATGTGTGCAGGACCTCACTGTCTCTTGAATATTTTTTGCAAACAATGCAAATTGAACCAAGGTAAAAGGCCGAACCTTTCACAGAAGGAACAACTTAAGATTCATGACCACTTTTACTTATACCAAGTATGCTGGCAACAGGTTATGATCATTCAGAGCCTCAGTATCGAGGACCTCAACCTCTGAGTAGCTGCTTTCGACAACTTTGTTGGACCTGTAATGTTCCAAGTACCAGAATGTAAGTTTGTTAGAGATCAATTTACACCTTGTAAGCAACCACAATGTTGAATGAATCTTGTAGAAGTCTGGCTATCCACTGCACTGCCCAGCAGATTTTTATCATGCCCTAAAAATATTTAATCCTATGCAGGTTTATATCCGAGGATGAGGAAACAGTATCTTGATGTGGATATATTCTCCTAATTGCAGACCTCATGGTTGCATCTAAAGAACTGGTTTTACAACTTTTACACTCTACATCTTATTTGAAAACACATTGTCCACCTAGATTAAATGTAGTCATTTGCTGATTATTTGTTGCTGGTATGAGAATACTTTTTTTTTTTTTTTTTACAAATACTCCAAATGCAGTCATTTGCTGATTATTTGTTGCTAGTATGAGAAATCTTTTTTATGGTTATCTTACATAAAACAAATAATTTTTCCAATATTTTACCCTCCAAGTAATACAATGTTTCCTCAATGAAGTGCATAAAACCAGACAATCGCTTTAAGGTCTAACAAAATCTCCCACGAAGGCTCATTTTCTGGTACACGGCTGCCAATCATGAGGGGGGCAATCATAAAAGAATCAAATTTTCATGCCCATTGCCATCAAGGATTCTTTTTGCAAAGTTCTTGTAAGGGAATTACTTAATATAGTTATTCAGTCCATCAAATGATATAAATCCTCAGCAGCAATTATTTACCAAAGGCTTTTATTTACCCAACAGTATCGGCAGAATTTAGGAATATTTTAAACTTTCCCAAAAGCCGGCAAGGCCATGGGCCCAAAAGTTGTCTGCATAGTCACAGAACACTCTGAATACACCCTCCTGTTCAGGGACCTTATATCCTTAATAAATGGGTTAAGAAAACAAGCAATCCCACTCTGTTCAAAGGCTACTAGATTAACTAAGCAATAGTGTAGACTGAGCTTATACTTAGCTATACCCAATTTAAAAATATACAGCAGTGATCTTGAGTATCTTTCTTGATGTGCCGAGAGTCATCAATGTACAACTCTAAAGCAATTCCTACATTTAGCTCACCTAAAAGCTTGTTCTCTTTAAAGTTCCTACCATCCTGAAATGATTTAAAAGACAGAAAGTCTTGATTAAACACTACCTTGTCGAAAAAATCATCACGGCCCAGTAAATTCTCAAGGACCTGAGTGATTGAAATGTACACAAAAGCATTGTCTTGCATCCTGTCATACAAATTTTCAGTACACTCAATCACAGAAATATAAATTCCTTCCATAATCAATAGATAATGAGCCTTACTCTGATGTACTTTGGAATACCGTATTGGTAATTTCCTGAACAACACCAAATCTCCTCGATATTTTGTAGACTGCCGATTTCTAACTGCCGATTGTCTTATAAAGCTGTGTGTGTGTGTGTAAAGTGTACCTAAGAGAATTGATACAGTTTTAAAGTCAGAGGGTGATCACACCAAATATTGATCCTCTTATGTGCATTGGTGGCTTCTTATGCTATCCCTATAGCACATGCACAACAGCGACTCTTGAGCTCTCTTGAATAACAACGCTTTTGTTTTCAGTGCCAAATGGGGGTTTTATTTCCCCCAAGAGGAAAGCGTTTCACAGATTTTTCCATTTACCCATACATATATCAACGTTTACTTTTTTTTATTAGCATGAAAACATTTTCTAACATGGATGGGTCAGTTTTGGATCTAAAAGAGAAATTGAAGTCATGCATTGAAGCCAGTAATTTTACTTTTGAGCAATGAACTCATAAATTATGAATAGCCAATAGAAATCAAACATTGCAAAAATAAATAATTTAAATTAGAACAAGGGAAAATCAATACCTTATTTGTGGTTGTGCTGTAATAAGCAAATCGAATATTAACAAGCAATTTCTAAATTATGTTGGTTGGAAAACTTAATCCAGTGACCAAATAGTTTTCATTGATTGCCAATGTACAGAGAGTAATTTTTGCTTCCCCCACAGGAAGTGTCAGGATCAGAACCTTCTATCCAATCATGGCGACTTTGAATTGGACCAGTGTAGCTTTGCACTAATAAGATTGGTGATAAAATATAAATATTCTAAGAGTGCAGATTGCTTCGAAAACTATGTAAAAGCCCAACAGATTTTTGTTAATTTTATCAGTGCATTATCAGAAGAATACTTGCCGATACATATATTTCTGTAAAAGGTTCTCCGATATATTAGTTTGACATCTAAATGATAATATTTTAACATTGTAATATGGAAAATACAAAACTGACATGTACAAAATTCGGTATGTGCTGTCAGGGTGTGAGATCAGGGTTTCATTATAATGTGTTTAATGTAGTATCTCGGACCCAGCCTTATGTTGGAATTATCTAGATAGCAGTATGAAACAAAAATGATAAACAGCAGTTTTTTTTTCCTTTTTCTGGAATACCATTTTGTTTGTCATAAATCTTTTGAAAGCCTGTCTTCAGGCTGGAGGTTGAAATTTTTTGTGGAAAAAAACTAACATTATGACTTAATCAAACAAAGCAAAGTTTTAAACAAACCTCCTTGTTTGAGGCTTTCATGATAATAGAGACTCAAAATGCTGTGTACAATATTAATCCCGCCTGGTAGGAGAGATGCAGAGGATTGTCCCCTCTGTGACTCTCCAGACTGCCTTTCGGCTATTTATCCGAATACTTCAGTCAAATTGCCATCTTCAGACACTGTCTGCGTGCCTTAACTGAAATCATCTGAGTCATTTTCTATGTGCTAAATTCAATTATGATTTGAAACCATTTATGAAGAAATGTATCATGTGTCAAAGATCTAAAAAACACAAACATAAAAATGTTCTTTTACATTCCATTTCAGATTAAGTAACATACACCATATGGACAAAAGTATTGGGTCATATTACACCTATAGGAGCTTCTGTAACATCCCATTCTAAATCCATAGGCATTAATATCAAGTTGGTCCCCCCTTTGCAGCTATAACAGCTTCCACTCTTCTGGGAAGGCTTTCTACAAGATTTTGGAATGTGTCTGTTGGAATTTTTGCCCATTCTTCCTGAAGAGCATTTGTGAGGTCAGACAGTAATGTTGGACGAGAGGGCCTGTCTCGTAATTTCCTTTATAGTTCATCCCAAAGGTGTTCGTTAGGGTTGAGGTCAGGGCTCTGTGCGAGCCAGTCAAGTTCTTCCACACCAATCTCATTCAACCATGCCTTTATGGACCTTCCCCAAACTGTTTCCCAAAATGTCTTGGTAAGCTGAGCCATTAACATTTCCATTCAGTGGAACTAAGGGGCTGAGGCCAATCCACAAAAAACAACCCCATAGCATTATCCCTCCTCCAACTAATTTTACAGTTGGCACAATGCGGTCAGGCAGGAAACGTTCTTCTGGCATTCCCCAAACCCAGACTCGTCCATTAGACTGCCAGATAGCGAAGCGTGATTCGTCACTCCACAGAACATGTTTCCAGAGTCCAGTGGCGGCGTGATTTACATCACTCCATCCGACGCTTGGCATTGTGGTTGGTGATGTAAGGCTTGCATACAGATGCTCGACCATGGAAACCCATGCCATGAAGCTCCCGGTGCACAGTTTTTGTGCTGATGTTAATGCCAGAGGAGGTTT
>JAOVYW010073327.1:0-12534 GCA_025775045.1 Hiodon tergisus
TGGCACGGCATACAAAAAAAGTTAACTAATTACTTGTTTGGCCCGACCCCACAGAACATTCCGGTGGAGTTTCGGGGGTAGAGGACGTGACGGGGGTCCCCATACAGCCAGGCTGGGAAGGAAAAAAAGGAGAGGAAAAAAAAAAATTGTTTTTATAGATCATTTACTTAATCTAATTTCCTATCCAGTTTTCTACTGACTCGAGATAAGGAGAACACTTAATGGACACTAAATACTACTGTGCTTATTTGCTTAAGGAGCAGCACTGCTTTGGAAAGTTGTGGATGAAGGCCATAATAATTATTATGATAATGATTTATCATAAATCATTTTCGGGGCAAAGACAAACGATGTCTCATACACATCATTAGTGCACTAGCTGCCATAATTCCTACATGCGACCAAACTAAATATTTGGTGAACCCCAATCCCTTTTTGGTCTATGAATGAAATTTTAAATGTGGTTATAATTGAGGAGGGGTATGGTGCATGGGTCCTATGTTACATTTGCTTATAGTGGTTATAAAGAGGACCGGATTGGCCCGTACAAAACGCGAGGCCCGCTCAAAGAGAGTGATCGCTTACCCAGAATTCCCACTACCATGTAGCCCACAATGACGGCCATGAACAGCACGCAGCAGATGATGTCGGTGCAGCCCCTGAAATAGCCCGTTGTAGGGTTAAAGACAGCGGTTACGACAGACTGACATACAACAACACACGCATCAGTGGGTAACCTCTTAGGCTCACAGATACTGGCAGAAGGATGGAGAGGAAACAGGAGCGACCGGGTGTGAGAGAGACAGCACTCACCTTTTGTGTATCGGTCCATTAAACGTGGGGTCGTACACCGCAGGCTCCCCTAAAGCAAGGGCACAATCACAGTTACGGGATTGCCATTGGTGGGACCATCGCCTCTCTTTCAAAGAGAAGGAGAAGCCGTTTGCTGTCCTTTAGGTTGATCTCACAGAAACACCCTGTGGCATCACACGCAGAAGCCACAGACAGAGAAACAGAGACAGATGAGTGAGCATTTTGCTCTGTGTGCCGTATGGAGTCTTCGTCAGTGGCATGAAGCTAAGTGTGAGGCCGTTTTTCAGAGTCCCTTTTTGTTTAGGAGATGCATTTCCTGTTCGAACTGCACCCTTTTATACAGCTAGTAACCTGTCCGACCCCACCCACAATGATAACCTCACAGTCAGAATCAAACTTCCAGCGTATTAAAAGAGAAGGCATTGGACTTAAGGATGTGTTACCGTGGCGGTGAATTTTTGTCAAAGCCAAATACAGAACATGAGCCAACACTTTGTCCGGGGAAAGTGACCGCTGGGGTTGGGACCACAGTTGCTTAGCGACGCTGCACTGATGAGCCCCATCAGGGTGAAACATGCCTCTATCACAAAATTATGTATCCCCATACTACGCTTATTCATCTGATATATATGTATACACACACACACACACACACACACACACACACATATATAAAAAGGGTGTGTGAGGACGTGTGAAGGGAAGGGCAGGGGGGTACCAAACCCTAAGCAGCCAAGTTAGCTACTTAAGAGAAAGAAAGTTAATGAACAGCCAAAGGAGCCAAGGATGATAGGAACTCAAGGTTAAATTTAATGTTGAATGAGAGCCCTGTAAAGTAATTGTGTTCAGGGTCATTGTGTTTTCGGGAACATTGTCACTGCCCACATTCACTTCCTGGAGCAACTCACAACCCAGGGGATAGACAAAATGGGCAAGTAAGGGGGAAATGTCTTTGGATGCGAGGAACAGTGGCTAGAAATGTCGGGACACTACAAATAACGTCCACTCGAACAAAATTCCTGATAATCTTTACTTCATAGGAACAAATTAAAAACTGTTTCTAGTGATAAGAACTGTGTAAACAGAATGATTAAGAGACCTTGTTACAGTTTGTGGAAACTTCAAGCTTCTGTCTGCCAGAGCTAAACATGACCGCACCCCTCAGTCTTCTTATTTGAACCAAACATGCACTAGGCCCAGTTATCTCCATTTTGATGGTCACAACATACTAAATGGTACAACATTTGACAGAGTGCTAGGAACAAACAGTCAAACAACATTGACAGGATGAACAGGGAGGCAACCAAGTCCTCTGCCTAAAAGTCATTTATGGTGTAGTATTACTACTAACACTATATTGGCTAAACCAGGTGTGGGCCAGATAATTGCTCCCAACCATACACCTCAGAGCCCCACTAATCGCTTAACTCTCAAATCCTCTAAATGTACATTTGCGTAAATCTTTGATCTTTTGATTGAAGGCTTCTACCAATAAGTCCTTCTGTAAGAGATAATGTCATCGTGTGTTTTGTGTCAGTCAGGAAGTTATCTGAAGTTATCTGCTTAAATGTCAGAGGTAGTCAACTAATGCACTGATAAAACTCCAGACGCCAAATATTCTTCCCTGTCATAAAACACAAGTGAGGTCAACCCTGATTCACACAGCGCAGAGTGCCAGCTACCTGCGCTGTAATCTCTAGTACCTGCACACTTTGTATGGCTGCTCTCCACTCTGTGTGCGTGTGCGTGTGCGCGTGTGTGTGTGTGTGTGTGTGTGTGTGTGTGTGTGTGTCTCACCCGGAATTACCTGTGCCAACCCGGCAAGCAAAGAACCCAGACGCACTATGTTGTTCCATGACATTTGTTCTCCAATTTGCATAAAGAACACGGAATGGAACAGACAGAATCAGAGAGAGGCAGACCAGGCAGAGATATCTGAGCAAACCAACAGCTACAAGCTTACTAAACGCACCACAAGTTGGTAGAACAATAGGAGAAGGCTATTCTATAGACTTGGGATAATATCTGAAGCCCTTGTTGGTTGCGGCAGAGCACTTGTCCAATGGCATAGCGAAGTCGAGCGCCTGTTACCGTTTGTCTACAATAAATGCATAAATACTTTGCACTAGCGTGCATTGACACTGTCGAGAGATGCCAAGCTGACGTACGCATGTGGCGGTGAATAGGGTTGTCTCTCAAATCACCAACTCCGCTGTCCTCATTAAAATATTACCAGTTAAGGAGTGACTCACAGGGTCCCTCTTTCGTTACCTTATTAAAGCAATATTTCAGAGTTATAAGCTTAGAAATAAGCAGGAAGCACTGGTCCCACAAAAAAAACCTTGCTGGTAACAGGAAATGCTACATACATCCTGTATCAAGTTTTGCTTAACGCAAGGCCGTTTTTAATTTACGGCACCCCTTTCCTTTGGTTCCAATAGGTGTCAGAATCTCTACCCAGTACAAATCGCACACACAGCCCGGTAAATTACAGAAACGCGGTCACAATAACAAAACCACTGGTGTTTGACAAGCATGAACACACAGAGCGGGAATCCACAGCAACGCACAGCAGATACACAAACACATCACCGAACCATACAACAGCTTGGAAGCAGCAGAGAACGGGCAAAGAAAGAAAACACACAAAGTGTCAATGGCATAATGACAAAAACAGCAATGACACACACACACACACACACACACTCACATCAGCAAGGTAATACATTGGAAGCCCTTACTGAAAATTTCCTCTCGGTTACCCACACTAATGCAACTCTTAAGGGAGCACGCTTGACGCCTAAAAGCAAAACACAGCTACACCTTAGGAAAACAATTGATTAAACACTTCCAGGGCAACATGAATATACTCCATGCAGGTCAATGACGGCTTAGTATTTTTCCCTTTAACTACAACTAAAATACCATACAGTCTTCAGTATATTAAATCATGTCACTTTGTACACGGGATAAATGGGCACACTGGAAGACAGAAAACGTAACTTCAGGAATATTAAGATGCTGTGACCCTGTTATGATCTAGTATATATTATCTAATTCGGTTAATCGGAATACATTAATTCAACATAATACAATGTAAATATGACTTTGTTTTGTTGAAGACATATATTAAAAAGTGTATTATTTTGATGATAACGATAATAAGTAGGGATGTAAAACTATTTTCCGCCACTTCCTTGTGTTGTTTATATTACTGTAGACTAATAAATGCTTCGAATCACATTTTTCACGATTTATAAAAGCTATGTGTGTATGTGTTATATTTTTGTTGTCACGATATTCTAGGAAATTGGTTGTTTCGATGTGTGTGACGATGTATTAACTCTGGACAACTGGTTTTTGAATGGCCGTAACGAAACCAAATTGGAATGAACTGGAAGGTTCATTAACTTAAAATAGATTCTCAAGACAATAATACTGGTGTTTGATTAATCGCCACAATTTATATTTACAAACAAATCTTCAAATCAGTCTAAAAAGTGGCAACTGCACTGTATATTAATAAAAGTAATTTAGGGATCTAAAAGTATCCTGAACTGTCATCAGCTCAGTTGATAATATTGCTTACTTTTATCCTCAACAATATTAATCGTTTACACGAACACTCAACTCGGTCGTTGACAAATAGACTACAACTACAGTTTAAAAAATAATATCAACAGACTTAGTTTGAAGCAAATCATCACAATAGGTCCTAACGGTTCCGTAAAAAGGTGAACTTACCATATTCCGAATTGCTATCTTCCTCCTTATTTTTACCCATTTCTAAAATCTTTAGCTACCCCTTCTGGTTTTATTTTCGATAAAGTCGTTTTAGCACGTTCCAATGGACATTCTAATATTCAAGTAAATAAATAATTTTTAAAAATTTGCGTAACAAAAAGCAAGTATCCTTTTTGTGAGTTAACTAGTTTTGAAGTGTACCCCTCCTCATTATCTCTATTAGTCTCTGTAGCTAGGCAGGCGACGTCACTAAAGCACCTGCTGGTACCGCGCACCTGATGTGACACGCCCAATCACTGCAATGTCTCTCTAGACGATGTTGTGTCGGTATTGCCCCCTGGCGTCTATTAGGACAAATTCAATTTGTTCTGTCGCCATTATTTAACACCCCCCCTAGAAATGTGCCGGTTATTGTGTAACTATGTTGTTACTATTGTCTAGTAACAACTCACTTATGAACCAAGCGAAAATGCAATCTTTTGTTCGTAACCGTTTTAAAAACTCGATTTGCAGGACCAAAAAAATTACCTGTCAGAAATAATACATAAAAGACCCATAAAAGTTAAAAAAAAAAAAATTTTTAAAAAATGTAGACGAAAATTACTCTTGTATCAGCTGATGTTCTTAATATTATTTCTCTTATAAATGTATGTGTTTGGCAATGTAGCACGTGTGCAGCAATGCATCCAAATACAAGCACAACTTATTTTTTTTGATTGTGCTAAATTATCTAGATGTGTTGCATGGAAGTTTTCTGGCCAAATCGCTTTCTAAACATCCATCATTGAATACACCGCGGCCCAGATATGCCGAATGAGAGGCGCATCGCTCTCGACGGTCCTGCTGCTGGGCTACATACGTCCAGAAAGCCGACAGGGGACGCTACTTAGCGGTGAGCCGAGAGAAGCCCTAGCGGTTCTTACACCTCATAGCAGGCGGCAATCTGTGTTGTGCCTTGCTTTCCTAGACAGTCACAACAAATTACATATCAATTCGAACCTGCGAAATCCAGAACATAATACGCACGAATCTAGATAAGACATTAAACTGTGGAACAGTGAATGGCTAAGATTTTTTGTCGATTTTACATAGCATTGTTATTTGTTGATAAATTATTCATTAAAATATTACGAAAAAATGCAGGACAGCCCCATGGTCTGTGGAACGGAACTGAGCATGTTATCCATTTGAATTCTCCCAAGTCTTTTCTGAAAACATCAAAGTTGAACACAAGATTCCAGTTGTTTGTTTAATACATTTAGTAAAAATAGTCACTTTGTTCAGTAAAAAATAAAAAGAGGGGTACAACGAAGCGAACTTTCATTAAATATTCATAAGGCAACAAACCACATCACAATCGATCTTGTAGTAGACTGTACTACACAGGTACTTCACATACTAAAGTACCAGTGCACAGTATGGCACGATACCATTGTAAAAAGCACCACAAAATATTATAATATACAGTACAGGGTTTTAATTGTAGATTCTTGCCAATATGGTGTTGCAATTCAAGTGACATACAAAATCAAAGGGAGCTTATTCAATCTACCTAGCAGTCTATTTACACTAAAGACATAACGGTCTATGATTATCTCGGAAGTTACACTACTTCGTGTTGTGCCCCAACCCACCCACCTAACGTAAAAGAAATGCTCATAGCAAAAATTAGCACCAAAATAGCACTGACACCAACATAACAAACATGACAAAGTTAAATGAGACACACAGTGGGTAGGGACAACAAAACAAGGCCAATGGGACCCTAGGAGTTTCCTAGCACTGCTAGCCCAGGGTCGGGCCCCACGTCCGGGCAGGCCTCCAGCCGCGCAAGCCTGCTCTGCTCCAAGGCAATGGCCTCTGCGGAGTGCTTACATTTCTCAGAGCCACACTGGCAGGTGAAGTACTTGCTTTTGATGTCCCAAAAGCGATCTCCGTAGTCAAACCTGCATGGGTTCGAAGGGAAAGGAGTACATATTTTTTGGGGAGTAATCGGTTGTGTGGTGTATTTAACACAAGAAAAAAAAAAACGCGATGTCGATCGACATTAGAGCCAAGATGTGTGCTGCTGTCAGCTAAAACAAAACGCTGGCAGAGAACCAACATCACCACCAAACAAACCGGTTTCTCACCCAAGCTCCTGTCCCGTTAGGATGTCCCTGGAGCTGAAGAAGGCGATTCGGGGGAAGCGGAGATCCTGGTGAAGCATGAAGACGCGCACAGGGATGATGTTGGGGTCGCACAGGTGGTTGATGAAGCGGCTGATGTTGCCGTAGTAACGCGCATCGATGCAGTACACCTCACCATCCTGCAAGGAACAGAAGGTTTATAAAAACTAAAAAAGGGATGGGCAGAGGGAGGAGGAACTGTAGTGGAGAGGGGAGTAATAGAATTAAGAAGATGGGTGAGCCAATGAGAAGTTACACTACACACATGCCAGCATTCAAAAACAGCCAATTAGACCGTGTACAAACTGAAAGGCAGGTACCTTGTTGTCCAGGTCAAACAGGTACGAATCGTCCTCTCTCACATCAGCCTCCGCGTCGGAAATCAGTTCTCCTACATACCTGTGTATGCATTAACGGAGCGTAAAACACACACACACACACACACACACACACACACACACACACACGTTGCCTATTCATTTTCTGACAAATATGTATATCGTGGAAACTCCTTAGTTATTTCACAGCATTAATACCATTATAATTTTTTCTACCAAACTTTCTATGGAGAGCGCTATGGCTCAAAATGAGAAACTAAGTGACTCCCAGCCGGTCCACGCTCCCCGGCCGGCCGGCCCACACACGGGAAGGTATGCATGCTGCTCAAGCGAACTGACTCGCAGATGAAGCTGCCCTGGGGGATATCCTGCAGCGCCCGGACACCCCAGCCCATCTTCTCCGTCCGGTAAAGCTGGAGCCGGACCCTGGGGCGGAGGGGCAAACAGAGGGAGTCAACGCAGCCATCTAAATACTACATAGCTCAGGCTACACCCTGCACAAAAGGCCTGTTCAGAAATCATACACAGCAAAGTAAGACATCGGGCTGGATAAGACGGGCCCAAAGGGGCAGTTAACCCTTAACACACCGCAAACACAGGGCAGAGGTGGTCACAAACACAGTGTTGTGGGGCAGAGGTGGTCACAAACACAGTGTTGTGGGGCAGAGGTGGTCACAAACACAGTGTTGTGGGGAAGCTTACTTGATGCCAGCTTGAACTACTCTGTTCTTGCAGGTGCGATAGCAAGAGCAAGCCAGATTACACTCGAAGATGAGCGGAGGCTCGATCTTATTGAACTCCTGGAGCAAACGCCGGTCCTGGGGCAGACAGAAAACACAAGATCGTCCAGAAGGAATATTTAACCCACAGGCACCTTGTCAAAACGGAACAAAATGTGTCCACTTTAGTGAGGCACGTACTGAAGCCAGCGGAAAACCAAGTTCAAATTTGATTGTTCTCAGAATAAGAACAGCATCACCAAATCTACAGTTATAAAACATGACAGGGGAAACCCAGAGAAGGCCCCACTCATCAGCTGGGTATAGGAAAGGAGACGTGCCGAGAGTCGTCACTAACAGCCTGACGTATGCAAACAGATGGGTTGGAGGGACAGACCTCACCTTGTCATACCAACAGCGGATGCTGAGCTGTCCACACAGACAGTTACTGGAGGAGCAGTCGTCCATACAGCTGCAGTGCTGAGAGAGACGTCCAGTTACATTTCCGCTTGTGTCTTTGTTCAAATACACCGCCGCGCAGTGAAAGATTGCTGCCGCTGTCCAACGTCGCCAGGTGCACGCGCGTACCTGCAAGTGCGTGATGTTGCGATCTATGTTCATGGCAGAGGTCTCGCAGTTCTCCGAGACGTACTTGTAGTCGGACGGGCAGCCTTCCTCGTCAACCCCGTTCACGCAGGGGATGGGCGCATTTTCATAGCCCTGAGCCACATCGCTGTGAGGCGGGGAGTTGAACACGTCACACAGAGAGAGTCACTGAGAGAGACTACAACGGAGACCACAGTTCATTAACACCACCAAGACTTGCATATCTGAATAGATTAACACAACATCCCAATAAACAGGCCTAAGGCAGAGCTAAAGAAATCAGCCGAGGTCAGAGAAAATCATCAGACCCTACCTACAGATAATCCGCTCCGTTCGCAAAACCCGATTGGCTATACCCCTCCGCAGCTTCCCGTTGATCTGGAGCGACACCCAGACTGGTGAATCGATGCGAGCCAAGGACAGCGGAGTGTCCCCCTCACGATTCATCACGTCAATATCCGCCCCCCTTGAGAGGAACAGCCTAAGGGTAAATAATTTCTCTTCTAATTAATCTTGGGACAGATGATCACGGGTTAGCATCCAGGCACTACCGCGAAGCAAAGTTTTTATCACACAAATACTACATAACGACAGGAATTTATACAATTCAGTCACTGGTAGGCCTCAGTTTACATTTTGTACGCTGGACTCCGAGGTTCCAACCTCAGGCACCTGGCACACTCTCATACTTGCATCTGGAGTTCGGGGAAGTGAAGTCTGATGCCAATTTGTTACAAACGAGAATGAGTTGCACACTTGACACAGTCAAACAGTACTTTGAGACTTCTTCTGTATCAGGAGGACGCATACCTGCAATCCGGCAGGCCACAGGCTTAATAAGATTTTTGTCCCTCGCAGACATCCTGAGAAAGAAAAAGGGCCCGGATGCAGGACTCACGTGACGCACTCCAGGTAACCCTCCCGGGAGGCGATGTGGAGGGGCGTGTCGCCGTGCATGTTGACTGAGGACAGGGGGCAGCCGGCGTTCAGCACCAGCTCAGCGATCTCCACACTGCCCGCGAAGGAGGCCCAGTGCAGGCACACGTTCATCTCCTGAGCGAGAGGAGGGGGGAATCAGTGCTGAGAAGTGCAGCCATTCCCAGAATCCGTGGTTAGGGACTTTGGGGGCTCAATGGTGCGATCGTACAGGGGGTTTGAACAACGTAACTCCTAAGAGAATGATGGTGAAAAACTGGTACAGGTTATTAATATTAAATACACACAGTGACAGAGAGCCCAGAACAATGGCCAGTTGTAGACAGTGTTATTAGGGAGCAAATTTGGATGTTTTTAAGGCTATTCGGGTGTGCCACCCGAATATCAGGTAGCGGCCAAACACAGTGGATGTCCCAAACTTGGATTAGACTGACCTTGTCCTTGAGGGTCACATCTGCGCCTCGGTTCAGCAAGGCTCGGATGATGTCTATGTGTCTGTGCTCTGCGGCCCAGATTATAGGGGTCCAGCCTCCACTGTCCTGGGGGAGGGGGGGGGGGGTTCACAGCAGGGGTTACATACCACGCACAAACCGGACCCTGAATCCACCCCGTCAGGCGTCAATGCGGTATGTTAACACTTGCACTGAGAGAGGGGTTAAAACCGTTCACGCACAGCGGCGCGCCGTGACCCTCTCCCCCTCCTCCACACCTGTGCGTTGATGTCCACCTGACCTGTCCCCAGCAGCAGGTTGACAATGTCCAGGCTCCCCAGTTTTGCTGCGTGATGTAGGCCAGTGGAACCATCCTCCTCCTGATGTCCGGAACGAGAGTTCAGGGCGGGGAGGGAGAGAAAAATAACAGGGAAATTTTATTTCCTTTTATCTGAAAAGTAATTCAAATGTATTCGATTTGACATAAGCATTGCACATGAAACTATAAAAGGCTAGAGTGTGTCAATTCAATTTGGCCTCAATGGACACAGCAAGGACAGAATACACATGTACTGCAACCGTGGTTTGAGTGACGGCATATTTTCTGCAGAACAAGGCACTTAATAAGGTCGATGTAACGTGGAGAAAGTCCGCTCTGTCCCTAGTCTCAGAGCACGGCCACAATCCGGCACAAACTCACAGAGTGATAGACACAGGCTCCACTCAGAATCAGGTACCGCACCACCTCGATGTGGTTGTTCACAATGGCCTCCAGCAAAGGAGTCCTCATGGTTTTGTCTTGAGCGTCAACTTTAGCACCAGCCTAGAAAGGTCAAAGAAACGTTTTAGAAACGTTGTATCTCAGGTATGGAAAAACGGCTGAATTACTTGACAAAGCGTGTGCAACTATCAGCATGAAGTGATCAGCATTTCAGCACCTGTACGAGCAGGTAGCAGATCTCCAGCAGACCCGTCTGGGCTGCAGCATGCAGGGCACAGCGCCGGTTCTGGGAGTCCGACTGATACGCCGGGTCGATACCCTCCACTGAGACACAGACGGCGGAGCATTAACGCACGGACTGCAGAGACGACACCGCCGCACGCTCGACACATCCACAAACATCCCTGCCGGGCGGGCACTCACTGAGCATGAGCAGAACTCTTTGGACCTCCCCTTGCTTGGCTGCTGGGTAGAGCTGGCGAGGGTGGAATCGCAGCTTCTTCCGCCTGATCAATCACAGCCAATCGCAATCAGCCAATCACAAGGACACAAGCGTTAGACAGCATCAGGCGTGATATGTTGAATGAAGGCAAAGTCACTGAACCAGAGTGTGCTTGCGCTTCACCTCTCAGTGTCTTGAGTCAAAATGGCCTTCTGCAGCGCCGCCCTACTGGCTCCGGGGGGCAGTGCGCTGGGGCAAACAGGCTTTCCATTAGGCAGGCATAGAGATGGTCCCACGCTGTCCACTCCACCATCTCCTGGGGGGGCTGCATCCACGCTGACTCCCGACCCAGACTGCTGTTGCTCAGGGCCTCTCCTCACCTCCCCACGGCCTCGCATTCGTGCACTAACAGACAGTGTGTGACAGAGAGAGCTTAGCTTAATAAAAGTATCCCAATCACAGACCACCACCTATTTTATTACCAGCCAAACTAAACCTTCCTCCAACCAGCCTCACCTGCTGGGCGCCTCTGGCCTCTTCCCGCAGTTCGGAACCCCGGCCGACGCCGTCAGAGCGAGGGACGACGAGAGGGGGGGAGGAAGGGAAGGGGTGGTGGTGGAGGCCGACGCCGTGACGACTGTGGCCGCGGAGGCCGTTGGTACGGTGACCTCCTGGGCCTCGGATGCATCTTCCCCGCAGTGAGGACAGAAGAGCATGCCTCCGGCGCCCGGGCCGCGGTCCCTCCCTCCCCCCAGAACCGACACGCAGCCCCGATGGAAGCGGTGGGCGATGCGCAGGTCAGGGCAGCACTCCAGGAAGGTGCCCTGGGACAGGGGCAGAGAGAGAAATCGCCCTCACTGGGACCTGAAAAGTGCACGTTCTGCCAACTCATCGCTGTGCGAGGCCATGCGCCACGTGCGTCCCTTCCACATCACACACACCCAACGTGGCATCGCTTGGCCCACAGAGACACCGGACCCTCACCGTGATGCAGAAGTAGCCGCAGCCCGGACAGCAGTGGTGCTTCACCATGTGCGAGCGATGGCTCTCACACAGCACCATGAGAGAGACGCGGCTGGAGGGACGCATGGTCTCCCCCTTCACGATCACGTTGGTACAGCCCACCAACTGAGAGAGAGACAGAGAGAGATAGAGGAAAGAACTTAACACACTGACATAGCAGGCCCCTAGCAATACACACTTAATATCACGGTGAAGCCCACACTGCCATTTACAGACAGACAAACATACTCGGAGGACACGCAGATACAGAAAACCGAAGGGAGACAGACCTCCCCGTTGATGCTCTCAGTGGCCATGCAGAGCCTGCTGCCTCTACCACTGAGGCTGTCCACACGGGGGGCCTCCATCCTGCAGCTGCACAGGGGGAGTTCCTCCAGTCGCTCTGCCTCGCCGGGCTCGCTGTCTTCTGCCCCGTCAGAGAGAGGGAGAGGGAGGAGGGGAGAGATGCTTTACACACAGCGTACAGAGAGAGGGCGAGGGAGGAGGGGAGAGATGCTTTACACACAGCGTACAGAGAGAGGGAGAGGGAGGAGGGGAGAGATGCTTTACACACAGCGTACAGAGAGAGGGAGAGGGAGGAGGGGAGAGATGCT
>JAOVYW010073329.1:0-11463 GCA_025775045.1 Hiodon tergisus
TGTAATAAACAATATATACATACAACTATACAAAAAGAAAACCAAACACCAGACGTACCTTCAGGGTGGGCCAAGGCAAAAATAATAAACAAAAGGATTCTTGGGTTGGTAGCTAGTTAACCTGAAAGGAAAATGAAGGAAAACAAGTATCCTTCCCTAAATCCCTAGTCCAAAACAGAGACCAAAAGAACCCCTTTCCCAAAAGAAATGGAAGCCACACCCCTACTGCTGGTGAACCAAGTGGAATATATATACAGTTGTACAAAATGGCCGAACAGATAAACAGATGTAGGGATAACCAAACTCACAGTAAAAAAAACCAGGCAACAGTCAAAAACCAGTACAGCAGTCAGAATGTCAAATATAAGCCACACAACTAATAAGACTTCTACCACCAAACACGCCATTCTCCACAACAACTCCTTCCCCCTTCTTACTCCTCTTCCTCTTTATATATGGCTGTCAATTAGTGGTGTCATCCTGGGAGGCAGGAGCAAGAGTGATGTCATCCTTGGAGGCTGGAATTCTCTGGGAGGGAGTTCAGACCTGCACACAACATATGGCACAGCACACAAAACAACAACTTCCCATCCCAAAGCTAGCGGGTTGTAACAAAGGTGTGGAATGAGATTTATTAAGAGAGTCAATGGTACTAAGGATCCTCAACTTCTACATCCATTATCCTATAATTATACACATTTAAATGGATTCAAAAGTAGGCAATATTAGACATGAAACCAATAATTTTTTTTAAATCTCAAATCCCCTGGATGAATGTCGGCCTAGGTGACCGCCTGTGTAGCCTATCCTTGGAGCCAGCCCTGATTAACTTGAATAAAAAAATTTCTTCCAGTGCTTCACGGTTTGATATTGCTGTGCTATTGATGCTGCATCATATCTATACACTTTACGCTGCCTTTTGATTAACATGAAATCAAATACTACAAATAGCCCTTTACATGGGCTACTCAGTTATTCTCATTACCAAAATATTCCTTCTCATTACAGCAACCTGCTCATCATTACCGAAATATATTAATTGCACCTTCAATTAAGCTTACAATAGTCAACAAGGCCAACACTGAGTTAAGCTGTTCTAGGAACTCCAAAAAATGTGGCAAGATAAGTAATTAAACATAAATTATCCCAGATGTCCCGATCGCACGCATTCTTGAGGTATATTTCGGTAATGAGAAAATATTGAAAATAAAATGTATTAATAAAGCAAAGAATTCTGTTTGTCCATTACTTTAGTTAGCTTATAGCTACTTATTATCATATAAATAATAAAAAAACGTGAAAAAAAGACATTTTCCACTCTAAGTGCCTCTGGAATGTTAAGGCGGTAATGAAAAATTTCATTCAATTGGTAAGAAAAAAGCATTAAAATGCCTAATAATCATTAAATAGTCTCTTTGAAATCAATATGTATAATGACTTCAGACCCTACTAAGCACACTGAAAAAAATTTGTTGGCCAGTATCTTTAAAAAAAACTAAACAAAAAAACAAGATCACTCAAATGAGAATTTCGTAAGAATAACCCGTAAATTGTAATAATTGTCAGTGATAAAATAAGGACCACTGGTATCAGGGAAACAATTTAAAATGAACAGCTTTCAATAGAATAGATCCTGTCTTTAAATACTCTCTACATTCACTTTTAACAAGAATTATCATATTAAAATGAGAAGTTATTGGTCAATGTTTATGAGATATAATTTAGTTTATAAGAACAGATCACAAAGTATTCACTTTTTGAAATGTAACATAATTGCAGCAAAAACACCATGTGAGAGCTTATTAAATATCCACAAATAGTGCAGTTACAGCAGAAGTGGGCTTCTCGAAACAAGGCTTCTAGTTATTGATTTGTAAATATTAGACATCATAAAGCTCCAAACACAAAGATACAGGTCTTAAATGTAATTCCAATGCAACTCTTTGGTGTTCTGTCGACTAGAATTACACTGTTGCGTTTCTCAAACAAACATATACAAAGCTTACACATTAACACATACACTAAATACTGCTGATCTGTTAAATTTATATGAACTGACCAACTTCACACTTGGAAGTTACAGCTCTTGTTCACATATAAAAATCTAACATGAGATGAAATGGAAGAAATATTAAAAAAAACACTTACTATGGTTATACTCAATAGAATGATGAGACCATTTGTTTTCAAACTGCAATCCCCAAATAAGCTCAGGCTCGAAAACTCCAGCTCCTTTGAAAGGGCTGGAATGGTTTTCTCAGCTTCAGAAGCATCAGCTGTGGCCGCTGATTAATTTCTCGAAGCACAGCTGCTTCACTCTCCGCCGTTGGGAGGCGCCTCCTATAGATCTCTGGGTATAACTTCTGAAACTGAGACACAGCATTTGAGGGAGGGGGGGGTCTTACATTTTGCAAGGTCACATAATCGTGGTTCTCTTTGGCTGCAGTAAATCTGACTATCTAGCGCCATTAACGTATTAGCCCCATCAGCTGGTTGCCACCATAGGAAGGACACCCTACTGTGGGCCAAGAGGAGCAGACAAACATAACATTTCCATGGGTGCAGTTCAAATATAACCCCCCCACAACCTATAACCGAGGATGCAAAGGAACACTGAATCATAGCTTGACAGAGACCCCAGATATCATGAAATGGACGATTTCACTCTTTTGCAAATGCAGTATATACCTAATTAATTGTGAACGCAGACACATAATGGCTGGGATCTATGAACAATTCTAGAACCTATCTGAAAGATGACATTGGAGCCATATTTGTTGCAACAACAAGGGAGCGTGGTGGTATTAAAATCAGTATTTACCTGCTTTAACTTGTTTTTCTTCTCCTTGATAGACAGGTCCTTATCTTTGAGGATGTCTTCCAGCAAATCTACCGTAGGACCTTGTGTAATACTGGTTCCATGCTGTTTAAACTCCTCCCTTTTCACCTGTCTGCAGGAAAAAGGTGAGCCCAGGGAATCTTCTGCACCAGCATATTTAATCTGAAAAGGTAAGTTTAAAACATATGGCGTCAGGCAGAAAATGAGTCCATGTAAACAAAATCATGACTGGTTGAGCTTAGCTTACCACTCAAAAATCTGTTTATCTATTTACATTTAATTTAATAATATTAAATTATTGCAGTAAAAAAGTAGGAAGTTCTCCGATCATCTTTCCACATTAATACTAAGGAGTGCTTATAATGAAGAGGACTTGCCTGAACCCTTCTCAGATGGGCTATGTGTTCCTCAACCAATCCCTGCAGGTGGGTGGGTCCTTTAAGAATTTCTTCATGCTTGTCCATCATGAAGGTGACCAGCTTGGTGGCCAACAGCTCATCAAGTTCCATTTCATCTGCTGAACTAAGAATGCAGCAGGAGAATGTCTGCACCATCTGTCCCGGAACAAATATGATCTTTATCACACATTTTCGCTCAACCTATACTGAAAAAGAACATCCCAAAAGCAGCAGAACAGAGAAGAAAAATAAATGACTAGAAATTGTTCACACTATATTTGATGCATTTCATTTTAATTGAAGTTCTCGGTTTGTGGTTGTGTCACATGTCTGTCTCGCAAACACGTGTAGGAGAGGTTTGGGCATGCCCATCAGCACCGGCTGAGGATTACGGTAATTGTAAACATAATTTAACAGCATATCCCTCAGTAGGTGCTGGAGGTCGGGAGAGAAGCAAGGCGAGAAGAACAGGGAAAACAATTTACAGGCTGCTCCATTGTTAATACTATTTAAATTGTGCTCAATCTTTAAAAAAAGTTTTAATGCAGATGGGTTTATCAATAGAATCTGACAGCATGTAAATCACAAAATATAATTTAAAGGTCTGTTGAGTTATTAGTTATTATTAGATCATAGTTACTTGATCTAATTAGAAGTAATGAAGAACAACAATACCAATATTAACAATTTATTGAAACCCTGGCTTTAACCAATAAGAATAAGACCACCCAATATTAGTTTTCCAACTGCCAGAACCTCACAAGTCAGTCTCATGGGGGTTATCTGTTACAAAAAGCGTAGAATACGAGATTAGGTTATGCTTGAAACTTTAATTGATATTCTCTAGTGAACTAAAGATACCTTGTTAGTGATGTCAATTGCAATCTCGGAAAATGTTTCGAGAGCTATAGTGTCTGAAGATTCCTAAGCTACCTCTCAGTAGCGGCTAACTTAGATCTCCAAACAGCAGGTGAGATACAAATAATACATTCCAAGTAATGAAATTAAAATTAAATAATTAATTAAATGGTTAGACGCAATATAAAATGCAGTGCCTGGCAGAACTAAGGTTACCAGTGTCCGTGTCCCGATAGCACTGTTGAGTGTAGGAATCCTGGGGTTGTTGCAGACACGAGCCATGAGGTGTAGCAGCAGCTGCAGCTTTCGACAGTTGGCCGGGGAAAGTAATAGACAGCATACCTGCAGCGCCTCAACAGCCACCTGCTGTTCCTTGAGACCTGGCCAGTGGTAAACATTTAGCAGTTTTCACGCCTCAAAACACTGATATTAGCATGAATCAAGAATGAAATTCCCCAAGCCTTTAACTAAGATAGTAATAAATGCAAAAGACCATATAAAATAAATCGATTAAATATTTTTGGTAACTTGTCTGATTTTGGCCTGCTGCATTGGTGGTCACTTACTCGTTCAGTCACTTACTCAGAATATTGACAAAGACTTCATAGAGCTGGAAAGTCAACAGAGGCTCCTTCAGTTTCTGAAAGTAATCTGCAACTGTCCTCAAGACATCCTTTTCAAACCCGGGGTATATGGGTTGCATCGTTTCACTACTATTAGGCCCTGGGGAAAACACCATATTGGGAGATTGCTTCACAACAGCATTAAATGAGCCTTCAATGCATGCTTCTTATGACCAAGCTGACATTTTTTTATACGCAGTTTTACTTAAGGACTCAGAGAACAGTCCAAGTGCTGCACTCAGATTAATCACTCAACATTTAGTTAATCATTATATACTGACCGTGTTTCTGACAGAAAAGTAAACAGGCAAAATATGTCAGATACTCACAGCTTGCTAAACACTTCATTGCTGATAAAACCCAGTGAGGCAGATCATCTTAAAGTAAAATGTGAACAGAAAAACATGGATATTTACTGAAGTTTAAAAAAAGGTTTTACCGTTTTAAAAGCACTATAAAAAGCAAATGTCTCTCCAGAATTAATTTTTATAGCAAAACAAACATTTGTAATGATTCTATAATACTGCAGCCATACATTTCAGAACACAGAATAAACAGTATCATAAAAGCATTGATAATATTTACATTGAATATATTGTGGAACAGTACTTGTAAGAAATAAAGTCTGGGCTGGGAAGCTTACCAGATTTATCTTTGAGCACCACAACTCCCTGCTTGTTGACACTGTACACATTATGTACAATGTACTTTGGGTTAATGAGCTTTGTATCCAACACTCCATCTAATGTCATCAGACCCAAAACCATCTGTAAACTGGCAGAGATAAAAAATGAACTACAAAAACAATATTTTTGTGATAGACAATGAGACCTGAACAAAAAAGATTTGATACATAACTCAATTACAACCAATATTCAGAAAATAAATGTAAACCAGCAGTTTAGAACAAAGATCAAAGAAACCAAGAAAATACCAGGGTCTGCTAAACTAAAACAACCAAGGAAAAGATTCACACTAGAATGCATTTTCTTTTTTTTGGAAAATTAGAAATTGCGCAAATAAACCTTGGCTCATGCGGGAAAGTACGACTAGTCTTCTCCAATCCTAGTCCTCTACAAGCCAGTCAGCTCATCAGCAATGAGCCGATAGAGGCCCTGCCAATTTAACAAATTTGTGCTGCCGCTAAGCTCTTCCAGCCACAAGCTAATAACAGGCACTAACCAGCCTACTCATATTGCTTCATCTGCACTCAGGTAATGAATTATTTCGACTAAGCCACTTGGAAGGCTAGTATGCACTTCCATCAAAACTTTAGAACTGTAGAGAAATAATTGTTAACTTCACAAGGCAATAGGCCTAGATCTGATATAGCTGAAAACTTCAGAGATGTGGTATGAAATGCATTGCATTGCGAGGTAGCAGACAATCCCTTTTTTGTAGTTGTTTTGACCAACTCAAAAAACTTTGGCAAACTGCTAATTGCACCTTACATACACTACCATTCAAAAGTTTAGGGTCACTTAGAAATTTCCTTGTTTTCAAAATAAAAGCAAATTTTTTGTCCATTAAAATAACATCAAATTGATCAGAAATAGTGTAGACATTGTCAATGTTGTAAATGACTATTGTAGCTGGAAACGGCTGATTTTAAACGTAATATCTACATTATCAGCAACCACCAATCCTGTGTTCCAATGGCATGTTGTGTTTGCTAATCCAAGTTTATCATTTTAAAAGGCTAAATGATCATTAGAAAACCCTTTTGCAATTATGTTAGCACAGCTGAAAACAGTTGATTAAAGCTGATTAAAGAAACAAAACTTGGCCTTCTTTAGACTAGTCGAGTAACTGGAGCATCAGCAATTGTGGGTTTGATTACAGGCTCAAAATGGCCAGAAACAAAGAACTTTATTCTGAAACTCGTCAGTCTATTCTTGTTCTGAGAAATGAAGGCTATTCTATGCGAGAAATTGCCAAGAAACTGAAGATATCGTACAACACTGTGTACTACTACCTTCACAGAACAGCGTAAACTGGCTATAACCAGAATATAATGAGGAATGGGATGCCCCAATGCACAACAGAGCAGGAGGACAAATACATTAGTTTGAGAAACAGACGCCTCACAAGTCCTCAACTGGCAGCTTCATTAAATAGTACTCGCAAAACACCAGTCTCAATGTCAACAGTGAAGAGGCGTCTCCGGGATACTGGCTTTCTAGGCATCTTAGACTGGCCAATAAAAAGAAAAGATTAAGATGGCCAAAAGAACCGACACAGGACAGAGGAAGATTGGAAAAAAAGTGTTATGGACAGACAAATCTAAGTTTGAGGTGTTCGGATCACAAAGAACAACAAGAAATGAAAAGGATGCTGGAGGAGTGCCTGATGGCATCTATCAAGCATGGTGGGGGCAATGTGATGGTCTGGAGGGGCTTTGGTGATGGGAGATTTGTACAGAGTAAAATGGATCTTGAGGATGGAAGGCTATCACTCCATTTTGCAACATCATGCCTACCCTGTGGACGGCGCTTGACAACAGGACAATGACCCAAAGCACAGCTTTGCAAGAACTATTTAGGACACTATGCAAGAACTATTTAGAAAAGAAGCAGCCAGCTTGTATTCTGTCTATAACGAAGTGGCCAGCACAGTCACTGGATCTCAACCCTATTGCTGCAAATGGAGGATTCTTTGACGAAAGCAAAGTTTGAAGGACAATTATTATTTCAATTAAAAATAATTATTTCTAATGACTATATTTCCCATTAATTTGCTTCATTTCTTATTATTTCATGTATGTTTTCATGGAAAACAAGGACATTTCTAAGTGACCCCAAACTTTTGAACGGTATTATAACTATTTAATAGCATTTTGTGAGTAGAAGAATTTATAAACTTATAAAATGTTATTAAATAAATACAATTTCCTATGAGTTTGTATTCTTTAACAGGTGTCCTAAACTTGTCAATGGAGTTCCTTTAGTCCTGCATAATAAACGGCAGTCACTCAAAGTGGGCAAAAGACAAATCAAGAAGCCCACCTGTAAAAACATTACAGAAGTTGCTGCTTCCGAAAGTGAGGCAGGGTTTACAGATGTTGGGAACTTAATAAATGGACCAATTAAAACAATAAAGAAACGATTGGATTTTAAAACTCAAGACCATTAGAGCAGAGTCTACTTTTGAGCCTATGTCGTTTTTGTCAAAATGGTGGTTTGACACACACTGTGCTTCTCTATGAAAACCTGCTCAATTAAAAGGATTAATACCGTGCAAGTGTCATAGATTTCCAGATCTGGCCCATGTCTATTTCTGTGATCTCTCTCCTCTGGATCAGCTTGCACTCGTGCAACTCTCCTATGGCAATGCTGTGCCTCTTGTTCCATGATTCAGATTTCTGTCAGACAATCCACATTAAATCCAATATTTATCAAAATAGGAAATCCTTTATTTGGTGATTAACAGTACCATGTAAAAGTATTAGGAATCCTAGAATTTTTTTAAACATAAATGTAGGCTTTGATGTTTATTTTTTGTCTTCTGCATTAGTGTGTCAATAGAAAAGAGCAATTTCAGTTTTTTACTTTTATTGCACATTATAGTTTTTTTTTATTTAAAAACTTTTCACTTCTTTAAAAAAAAAAAAAAAAAAAAAAAAGACTTCACAGTACTGTAGGAAAGTGACAGGGTTGTGGCACAGGAATATAATGCTATTCTCAAGCCATGGTACGCAGGTTTTTGAAAATACCTCCCTCAGCAAAACAGGATTTATGGGAATCATCTTTGGTGTGGTCTCCTCTTCATTATGCAAATGTGGGATTTTGGGGAGAAAACGGGTCTCCACTAGTAGAGGGCGCTTAGGAAATTGCTTGAGAGGTGATGTTGGAGGGAACCTAACACAAAAAAGTGTGACTAATTAAAAGTAGCACATTTTTAAAATTAGCTGCGTAGAACGCAAGGTCGATTTGTAATACCTGTAAACGTGTCCATTGTCGTCAAAGTCCTCTCTACCAAAACGCCCCTTTATATCCTCGATTACATGGTTTTTTAAGAATTTCCTTAGCAGCTGTATTGTTTGAGAACGGGTCACCGCTGGTCCAAAATTGTGATTGCGCTTCAACAGCTCGTGCAGCCTATCCACAGCCTCAGAAGCTGTAAAGCTGTTGTCATAACAACGGAAATGTACCCAGTGTCTTCGTAGAGGCATACCTCCACAAAAGACTGTGATGACTTCATTCCACTGTAAAAGAAAATATTTACCAACATTCATAACATAACATTTTTGGTATACACTGCAAATCCAATCTGTCCTAATAGATTTTATTTTAAATGTAGATCATTGCTAAAAAATTATGATTTTATAACAGTAACTTACAATATTAACTAAGCTGGGAGACGGTTACAAAGTAGCCCTGCCAGAAATGATACGGGAGATAAAAATACAGAAATTATATATACATCAAAATATTGATTGTTAATAAGGCAGTAAGACATAAAAGTGTGTATTATTGTGATTATTAGATTATGATGTGGCTAAATTGGTGGCATCACAGCCATGCCAATAATCACAATAAAAGAGTCATGATAGTCTTATTCCATGAATAAAACAGAAATAGGCCGAAGTCCTTTTTCTATTAAGAAAACTAAAAATATCCAAGCTAAAGTTATAATGAAAACATCATACCGTCAATGAAAGTAATCCTAGCAATGGTTGGCTTGTTACAAAATCCTGTTAACTCTCACTGTTGTAAACAATAATTATAACACTACCACTTGAGGTAAAATTAGGGTCCATGTCAGGTACTGAGATTTCTACTCTGCAGTGTAACCAAATGTAGATTGATGACACTAGGTGACTAGGAAGCTACAGTATGTGTCATCTAAATAGTTGTCGCCTCTCTGTAAGTATTCCCACCTTCGTTGTTCAGGCTGTGCTTTTATGAGGCCAGACAGTGTAGTCCTGGAAGTAAGAACGAACTTCCCACTAAGTACTGAAGCTGCTAACCTATCTAATCAGCCATCTAGTCAGCTCCTCACTTTTTGCATAGTTCTGTATGTCTACTATTATGTCATTTTCCAAGAGTTCTCTCAACTGCCTCTAGGGTCAAGGAATAATTTGAGTTTTTCCCATTCGGCACTGGGTTTTTCTATTCTTCTGGAAAATAATTTGTTTTTGCGGAAAACTTCGTGACAAAATCTGTTTGTAAAAATGTGCCTTAAAATTTGATTGACATTGTCTCATAACATCAACAACAGACTTTTATTACTCTGAACTTCAATAACTGGGAAGCCCCAGGGTCACCAGAAATTTGAAATATTCTATCCCAATCACACAAATCAGCAGCCCAAAAGTATGGAAAATAAAATTACATCACCTTATAGCAATGTATACGATCAGACATTTAAAAACCACAGGTCTTCAATTTAATTTCATTTAAATTCAATTTCATTAGCATTCAGATTTAACAACTGGATAAATTAAACTTAAACTGCAGTTTTCCTAGGGAGACCGTGGGTTTCACTGTGATTACTTTATTGGCACCATAACGATACCCATGAAGATCAGAGCATAACCATAGCAAAGATTGTACCACACTCATGTAATTGCAATTAAAGACATTTAAATGTGCCACCTCGGTAGCAACACCAACTACCAAGTTCCAAACTGCCTCTGGAAGCAATGTCAGCACAAGAACTGTTTGTCGGGAGCTTCATGAAATGGGTTTCCATGGCCGAGCAGCCATGCACAAGCACATCATCACAATGTCAAGGCTGGAGTGAATTAAAGCTCACTGCCAATGGACTCCGGAGCAGTGGAAATGCATTGTCAGGAATGATCTTCAACTGGCAGTCCAACGGATGAATCTGGGTTTGATCGATGCATAGAGCCAACTGTAAAGTTTGGTGGAGGTGTAATAATTGTCTGGGCTGTTTTTCATGGTTCAGGATAGGCCCCTTAATTCCCGTGAAGCAAAATCTTAACCAACAGCATACAATCACATTCTAGACAATTCTGTGCTTTCAACTTGGTGGCAATAGCTTGGAGACTTCTCCCGTTTCAGCATGACAATGCCCCCGTGCATAAAGCGAGGTCCACACAGAAATGGTTTGTCGAGATCTGACCTCAATCCCCAACACCTTTGGGATTAATAGGAACACCAACTGTACACACATGGCCAAAAGTATTCCTAGCAAAATCATGGAAATTAATATGGAGTTAACCTATGCGTTTTGCTTTCGTCTTGGGATATGTAGTTTGTGTGGGGCAAAATTACACAGTATTGTACCCTTAAGATATCTACGGAAAAATATACTTGTGTTATTTCCTGCAAGTTTAATACTAAAAACCCTGCGAGGCAGTTATATCCAATTTTATTCAACCTGCTAGCCAATGCTTGATGCTGTTCTGACACACCGAGAAGCCCATATTTAACAGTTACAATTTTCCAGTGAGCAATCCAGCAGCTTTCCAGTTTAACATTCAGGAATGGTTTACCCTTCATTGCTAAGAACGTTACTGCTTAAACGCTGCAGGTACTATTTTCTTTAAAATAAATATCTTACATAAAGATCGCTAAACATTCAGTTGCATCAAGCTCTATGCATTCAAAGAAAATGCAGGGACATTTTTTATAAATGGCAGTAATACAAGTGAATTTTCGCATACTTATCGGTTTTATTTGCATTTGACACTTCATTCCAGGGAGTGCTAATTGGCATTTAATCCACAGATTATTTGTTCAGTACATAATAATAAATAAATAAATAAATAAATAAATAA
>JAOVYW010073331.1:0-12731 GCA_025775045.1 Hiodon tergisus
TTTACAGCTGTGAGTATCTCTCTGTTCTCTCCCTCTTTACAGCTCTGAGTAGTTCTCTGTTCTCCCTCTTTACAGCTCTGAGTATCTCTCTGTTCTCTCCCTCTTTACAGCTGTGAGTATCTCTCTGTTCTCTCTCTCTTTACAGCTCTGAGTATCTCTCTGTTCTCTCGCTCTTTTCAGCTGTGAGTAGCTCTCTGTTCTCTCCCTCTTTACAGCTCTGAGTAGTTCTCTGTTCTCCCTCTTTACAACTCTGAGTAGCTCTCTGTTCTCTCCCTCTTCCCACCAGCATGGGGACAACAGGGGATTCCACAGTTGCTTCATGAGCTCAGATTATTATTATTTTTTAACTACTGTTTGATGTTTATTTATTTACATACCCCTACATATGCTGGCATTGTGAGTATAGTGCCAGGCTTATTTTAACTCACAGAATACTGTTTGGATAATGTTTGGATTCTCTGTCACATTTCCCCGTGCTTCTGCCCCGTAGATAAAAGTCAGTCACATCCCCACCACATCCCTGTCGGCGGGGTAGAGTTGAAGTGAGGACTGTGAACTGGAAACTGGCAGTGTCGTGTATGGGGAAATTACGGGTTCCCAATCACAAAATGAATGACCTATTTCACCTTTATGGAGAATATCAGCTCTAGATCCATGAGAAGCAATCTCTGTTGCCACTCTTTCTTAAGGTGCTATAATAAATAATGACTGGTTTCCTGCTCTAGACAAGGGACAATGGTGATGGTTATTTTAAAAAATTTCAGTTTAAGATTGCATTTGATGCATTTATTTACTCTTTAGTATTAATGAACTAACGCTTGTTTGTTGCATAGGAGGCTTACAAAATCTAAATAAATTTCTTTGCTCCCAACTGCTCTGTAAAAAACAAATGATTTTCATTTAGATATGATTAATCCAGTGTGCAAAAACAAATACACAAGTCTAGCTCCAATTTAATTAGCCTCTGAAATTAGCCGTAGCTCTCATGGAAACTGAAATTAGAGGAGCGGGTTTCATTGCGTTACGTGTTTTTCTCTAAATCTGCTTCATAAAGCTAATTGAACTTTTGCCTTGCTTGATTAACAGCACGTAACAGAGAGTTCATATTGCTTCTCTGAACTGGGATTACACCGATTTACGGCCAGCGGGTTTTTTGTTCTCTGCCCATTTGTTTCTGCCCTGAGAGCAGTGAACCTCAGTGGCGTGCAATGTCATGTCAGACTGAATCACACTAGTTTAAAGTCTGGGATATCTAGTCACAGACGGAGAGCTGTGGCAGCTGTCCTGTAGTCCTTTGGGCTGACCTGGATGGGTGCTTCCCGAGGGTGGTGACTTTGGAGATCGAAAATTCTGGGTGGAGGAACCTTGGTCTTTAGAGACACGGTTTTGTCCTGGCTGTGTTGAGAACATCTCGTTCTCTAGTCAGGGTGGGGATGTGAGTGTTTATGGATAGTGACAGCGGTTACAGAGGAAGGAGGGAGCCAGAGGTCGCTTTGGGGTTGCTGTAAGTGAAGAACTTTGGGGGAGGGGCTGTTGACGGAGAGAACCGAGGATGTCATGGGGGGGGGGTGCTCACACACACGCATGCTCACACACACTTGCTCACACATATACACACGCGTGCTCACACACACACTCGCGCGCACGTACAAACACGTGGACGCACAAACACACACACATGCACGTATGCATTTATACACAAAGGAAGGATTTTGCTCCAATTTCCAACCGTTTCCTTATCCTATGTTTTGCACCCAGTAAAACAGTAATGAGAACTTATTATTTATGTCAGTCTGTAGGTCTGTTGGAGGTTTGTGCTGTTTTTATTTTTTTAATTGCTTTTTTTAACTGAGTGCTGTCTTCTAATTCCATTATTCCATTCTGCTGGTCAGGGCTAGTGCTCCCATTGGGCGTGCTCAGGCTGGTTAGGGCTAGTGCTCCCATTGGCCGTGCTCAGGCTGGTTAGGGTTAGCGTCCCCATTGACATACTCACGGCACTGTGGCTACTTGTTAGGGCTAGAGAGCCTATTAGTGTGTTTTATTTTTCTACAGATGCCTTGGAAAATGCACCACGGGTTGCCATTTGTTTGCATGGCCTCTATCCCGCCATCATTACGGTTCATGCTGTCTGATTGACAGGCTTGACAGGTCTGCTATCAGCCCCCGTATGCTGGCCGGTGTATCGGTGTGATGAAGAGGCTCAGAGGCTGTCATGTGCCGGCAGTTTATCGTGTGATGAACAGGCTCAGAGGCTGTCGTGTGTTGGCGGTGTATCGGTGTGATGAGGAGGCTCAGAGGCTGTCGTGTGTTGGGGGTGTATCAGTGTGATGAAGCGGCTCAGAGGCTGTCATGTGTGCCGGGAGTGTATCAGTGTGATGAAGAGGCCCAGAGGCAGTCATGTGATGAAGAGGCTCAGAGGCTGTCATGTGTCGGCGGTGTATCAGTGTGATGAAGAGGCTCAGAGACTGTCCCATGTGCCGACAGTGTATCAGTGTGATGAAGAGGCCCAGAGGCAGTCATGTGATGAAGAGGCTCAGAGGCTGTCGTGTGTCGGCGGTGTATCAGTGTGATGAAGCGGCTCAGAGGCTGTCCCGTGTGCCGGGAGTGTATCAGTGTGATGAAGAGGCCCAGAGGCAGTCATGTGATGAAGAGGCTCAGAGGCTGTCGTGTGTTGGCGGTGTATCGGTGTGATGAAGAGGCTCAGAGGCTGTCCCGTGTGCCGGGAGTGTATCAGTGTGATGAAGAGGCCCAGAGGCTGTCGTGTGATGAAGAGGCTCAGAGACTGTCGTTTGTCGCCGTTGTATCAGTGTGATGAAGAGGCTCAGAGGCTGTTGTGTGTTATTCTGTGATCCAAGGCTAGAGAATCATCTAGTGTCATCTTGTCACTCGCCGTAGTTGTCTCTTACGCAGCCACACCCCTTACAGCTCTGGAAGGGAAAATGTTAATTTATTTCTCTCTCTCTCTCTCTCTCTCTCTCTCTCTCTCTCTCACTCTCCCGCTTTCTTCTCAAGACGACATGCATCTTTGCCCGTTGAGGTTACAGAGTTCCACAGCAACGTTGTTTCTCCACTGCATAGAAGAGGTTATCCATGCCGCAAGTGGAAGTCGGCTTCATTTGGGTGAGCTTTAAGGATTGATCCATTTTTTCATATTGTATTGATGACACCTTGTTGTGTTGGCTCATCTGACGCTCTTATCTAGGCAAATGCAAAGCAAGTTCAGCTTCAAGAGCATTGAAAACCGCATCGGATTATAGGGGCTTGGAACAGAGACGTCTAACAGCAACCGACAGATGCGAAAACAGTGCCAGTTCTAAGGAAGTCACAGTTAGTGTAAATAGCTAAAAGGGAAAAGAAAGCAGGATTTATTTATGAGCGAAGATACAGGCTAAACGAGAAGACTGGAAGTGTTTTGATGGATTCAGGAAGAAAATTTCACTTGGGGCACACTGCAAGGTGACCAGTGGTTGCTATTTTCATTCATGTAGTAACAAGCTTTTTGTCTTGAGGGATGCAGGCCATGAAATGAAGGCTTTGAAATGTAGATTCTGTTGATTGGAGAAAGAAAAAACAAAGGCAGCTTGGGATTGGCTCATTAAAGATTTTGGCACAGCGATCTCTTGACCCGACAGGCCTCACTAGAAGCACTCGATCAGCAATCTCTCGACCCGACAGGCCTCACTAGATGCACTCGCACAGTGATCTCTCGACTCTCGGCAGGCCTCACTAGAAGCACTCGATCAGCGATCTCTCGACCCGACAGGCCTCACTAGGAGCACTCGATCAGCAATCTCTCGACCCGACAGGCCTCACTAGGAGCACTCGATCAGCGATCTCTCGACCAGACAGGCCTCACTAGATGCACTTGAACAGCGATTTCTCGACTTAACAGGCCTCACTAGATGTGTTTGAACAGCGATCTCTTGACTCGGCAGGCCTCACTAGATGCACTCGAACAGCGATTGCTTACCATTCAGTAGACCTCACTAGATGCACTCAGATGGCGATCTCTCAACTCTTTGCAGGCCTCTCTAGATGCACTTGAACAGCGATCTCTCAACTCTCTGCAGGCCTCACTAAATGCACTCGAACAACGAGCTCTCGACTTGACAGGCCTCATTAGATGCATTTGAAATGCGATCTCTTGGCTCTACTTTTTAATTTTATTATTATTTTATAATTAATAAAATCATTTGGTCTCTCTAAAGACCCGTTGTACTCATGTGTGGCAGTTATTCTGAAGTACTCTGTCTTCATACATGGGTGAATGAGCAGATGTTTCCATGCAAAACAAATGTGCCGGTAGAGGGCCCAGGACTGTAAGATTAAAATCTAATCAGTTCAAATCTTACTTGTGCACAGTGCTTTTTTTTTCACCCCTTAGGGTGCATGATCTGGTTACGCTAATGTGAAAAAACAGACGGGAAGGAACCTTTTACAGCCATCTCCTTCTGCCTCTATGAAAATGGACTTTTTAGTTATGTCGCCCCGCGTCTCTCTCTCGGGCACCCCGGGGGAACCGGCATGGGGGGTGAGGAGGATGGAGAAGTGTAGAGTGGAGCTCCACACCCCTCACCAGCCTTTTGTGATGCCTCTATACCATCAGACACCACTTTGAGCTACTAATTACCTATCAGTTGCAGAAATATTCAGTACTGAAGGGGTGTGGAGCTAATGCTACCCCTCATAATGTGACACTGATGTTGGTATCAAGGTATTTTCTGTCGACGTGGTCATTTGAATATTATTACTTTTTTCCATAAAGGTGTTATTTGCATCTAATACGAAGCACAGGAATTTGTACATTGAAGACGGATTAAAACCTTTTTTTCAGAATGTGTTTTTTTTTTTTTCACCAATTGTGGCATTTTCTATAATTTAGATTGCTTCAGCAATCAAGTAAAGAAGCCTTCTTCAAGAATAGAATTACTGTTGTTACTATGGCCAATCTGTTCTATATGTTCTCTGTGTCCACCTTCTGAGGGGATTAGGTAAGAGCTTTAGTTGTGTTTCAGCCATGTCACTATGTTTATAGAGTTAACAGAATCAGCAAAGCATTATGTCATGTGTTTATATTGCTGGTGCATGTTGTCGGACTGGGCGACCCTTCGAGCGTGGAGTGCAGCAGCTCTGGTAAGCTGGGGGAAACGGGTAGGGCATAAGAGGTCGGCCCGTCACGTGGATGAACACGCTACAGAAATGATGACTGGTCCAACAGGGTTGTAGGGAACAGTCTGATAATGAATGGACTCTTTACTATGTATCTATATTAGCATGATATCATTCTTCTGCAAAAAGATTCAGCCAGTTGTTGCTGAGGCCGCTGTTCATTTGAAGGTAAGTGTCAGCGGCAAATGCTCTGATCCCTGAAAGTGGGCGCGTCTCAGCTACAGAAAGGGGACGACCGATTACAAACTTTAGGAGTTGTGACAGAAAGGCATCTGGATTGTTCGTTGATCATTTTTTCATGCGCAGTTTTCCCCCCCCCTCCCTCTTGCTTGTCCTTTTTAAATTTAATTAGTTGTTTTATTGCCGTGGGTGAAATCCCTGGTGCAATCAGTCGAAGCCACTGTAAAATAAGACCATAAACATTGGTATGCTGTGTGGCGCAGTGACTCTGACCGTGAGAATGGAAATCTCCCTCTACTTGGTGTTACGCGACAGTGTTAGCAACCAGCCTGATATGCACAAATGCACTAACAAAAATACACACAAACATACCTCTCACGCATATGTATAAACACATACACACACATGCTTATACTCATGCGCGTGCACGAAAATACACGCTAGAACACGCAAACACGCACATACTCTCTAAAACACTGGTGATTGATCTTTTTTATATGTTGCATTTTAAACAAGGCTTATGACAAGGGCGGATAACAAAGGCTTTTGGCCAGCTTGTCCCTGTCATAGTAAGTATGATAGGATACAACACGGATCACACTTCGGCAGACTGTTGGATGTTTTGTGAGGCATGCTGTCTGCTGTATCGGTTTCTTTGTGCAGTGCTTATGGCCTTAGTTGACAGCCAAAATTTGATGAGAGGAGGATGAGTTGGGGTCCGAAATTACATTGAGTCCCCTGTGTCTGCAGTTGTTGGTCGGGTGTGCTTTGAAAATTGATGAAAAATGAATTGAATGTAGGGTAGACTTTGGCTCCTATCGACTTTCTGAAATGGGTTGCAAGTTTAATTAGGTTTATTCACAGAACCTTACCTACGTTCTCCTTGACATCAATCAATCCCTAACATATCAAGAACGTTTTCAAAATGCTTGCAGCAACAGCTACATTTCAACATGAGATGTTCCTGTTAGACTAGACTATTAAAAAAGTTAGGTGTGTGTGTGTGTGTGTGTGTTTGTGTGCGTATTTGTATTTGTGCGTGTATATATGTGGATATGCATATTTGTGTGCATCTGAGTACATGTGTAATTCTGTATGCGTGTGTATTTACACATGTGTTTGTGATTAGCAAACACACAAATTGCCCAACCCCTTATTATTGGTTCTTAATACAAAAACCTCTGATCTGGGCCATCTCCACCCCCTGATCCCTGACTTTCATAGTGAAGAAAGCAAAATACAACACCGGCCAACCCCAGCTTTCGATCTACCACTGAAAGGTTATGTGACATATTGCAGGACATAAAGGTTAATGGGACGTTCCCTCTGGAACGATTCTGGACAAACGCCACGCCCTTCCATTGGTCTCCGCTCATGAATCTGTCTGCAGTGACACAAAACCAATTAGGAAGCAGTGGTTGTGTATTTTACTTTAATGTCTGCTGGCTGCTCCTCTGCCGCCATGTTGTACCTTTAATTCATAACCAATTCATGACCAAGGCTTCATCCTAGAAATTCATCTATTCCTCATTTAGCCTGGGCATGAATTTCAGTTGATAATTTTATTTTGCTGTTGCCAGGGCTGATACGTGATTTTTTGTTTTTACAGTTCCATAGTAATTTTTTATTTATTTAAACCTGTCCACAAAAATACAAATAATTTATCACACTGTTTAAAAACCAGTCTGCCCATCCCACCACTACACAAACATTTACAGAGAAAAAATAGAAACTATAAAAAATGGACAAACTATTAACATACTAATAACATTTAAATTACATAATTGTTTGCACATTGACCTTAATGTGTAGCATAACACATACACTATACGGCCAAAAGTATTGGGCCACACCTCTTAATCATTGAATTCAGATAAGTCAGTCCCATTGCCACAGGTGTATAAAATCAAGCACCTAGCCATGCAGTCTGCCTTTACAAACATTTGTGAAAGAATGGGTCGTTCTTTAGAGCTCACTGAATTTGAGCGTGGTACTGTAATAGGATGCCACCGTTGCAACAAGTCAGTTTGTGAAATGTCTTCCCTCTTAGATATTCCACGATCAACTGTAAATGGTATTATTGCAAAGTGCAAGCATTTAGGAACTACAGCAACTCAGCCACAAAGCGGGGTCGCCGAGTGCTGAGGCGCACAGTGCGTAAAAGTCGCCAACGCTCTGCTGACTCAATAACTGCAGAGTTCCAAACCTCCTCTGGCATTAACATCAGCACAAAAACTGTGTGCCAAACACAATCACCAAACACAATGCCAAGAGTCGGATGGAGCGGTGTAAAGCACGCCGCTACTGGACTCTGGAGCAGTGGAAACGTGTTCTGAAGAGTAACGAATCATGCTTCCCTATCTGGCAGTCTGATGGATGAGTTTGGGTTTGGCGAATGCCAGGAGAACGTTTCCTGCCTGACTGCTTTGTGCCAACTATAAAGTTTGGTGGAGGAGGGATAATGCTATGGGGTTGGCCTAGGCCCCTTAGTTCCACTGAAAGGAAATGTTAATGCCTCAGCTTACCTAGACATTTTGGAAAATTCTATGCTTCCAACTTTGTGGAAACAGTTTGGGGAAGGCCTTTTTCTGTTCCAGCATGACTGTGCCCCAGTGCACAAAGCAAGGTCCATAAAGGCATGGTTGGATGAGTTTGTTGTGGAAGAACTTGACTGGCCCACACAGAGCCCTGACCTCAACCCTATCAAACACCTTTGGGATGAACTAGAACGGAGATTGCGAGCCAGGCCTTCTCGTCCAACATCAGTGTCTGACCTCACAAATGCTGTTCTGGAAGAATGGGCAAAAACTCCTTGTAGAAAGCCTTCCCAGAAGAGTGGAAGCTGTTATAGCTGCAAAGGTGGGACCAACTCACTATTAATGCCTATTGATTTAGAATAGGATGTCATAAAAGCTCCTGTAGGTGTCCCAGTATTTTTGTCCGTATAGTGTATGTCCATAATAATGTCGGTGTATGGTTTGATTTTTAATCACTGCAATAAAATGTTGCACTCAGTAGAACAGCTGGTCCTTTCCTATAGGTTTGTTGGGGGCTAAAGATGTCTGACAGAAAGTGTCTCAATGGCAAAAAATAAATGGAGAATTGCACCGCGACTTCCAGCAGAACAATCCAAATGCATTTTATTTGTGTATAGAGATGCAATGAAGTTGGAGCCTAAACCTAATTTTTGGAGCGCAGTAAACAAATAATCCAAGTCAACTCTATCCAATGCCTCTTCTGCATCAAATGAACCTAGTATCTCAGACAGGTGTGAAATAGACTGGTCACATTAAACTTGACTTAGGTTAAAGGTTTTTTATTAAATCTTTCAGGTCATGTGGTAGGGTGGGGTCTTCACTAAGCAACAGAATAGGACTTTGAACAAACATCTTCCCTTTGAAATTAGGAGGGAAATTAGTCTGAATTTGACGAGGATCTTTATTATTTTTTAATTGAGGAAACATATATAAGGTTGTTGAAATACTTTAGGGAGAAGATGATTAAGTAGAGCTTCAGAAAATGCTGATAACAACTGTAGAGCAAAATATTCTTATAAAATTCTGCTGGAAAACCACCAGCGCCTGGAGAATTTCTACTCTGCTCTGTTTTAATTGGATTGGATTTGTGAAAGTGTTTAAGACCATCTAGTGAGTGTGGGAATATTGAGTTTTTCAAAGAACTTTTTATTTCAGAATGAACAGAAAAGTCCTGCCACTGAGTAATGGTTATGAAATTCATCATTGATCGCCTGTTGATTGATCGCTCTAAGGCCAGATTGGATGTGGGTTTCTGTTATAAAATGAGAAGCTTTCCTCTTGCGGAGTGACCTTGATCTTGATATTCTTGATCTTACTGGTTTCCTGTCTATATTCATAATGTAACTAATGTGGTCTAAGCAACGCATGCTCTGTATTTTTGTTGTGTTTTTTGCAGATCCAGTCCTGTTTGTAAAGACCAAAGGTTGGCGGTTCTGCTTATTCCTTGTCTGTTGCTGAAATAATGTATGTAATTTCGAATAGTCTTATTGTCTGTTTTTAAGTAAATAGCATGAGGTTATTTGACCCCCTCAAGCTGAGGAAGAAATCTCCAGGGTGGAGGTTATATCCATGAAGAAATACCGTGTGACACGAGGCCCCACGTGTCTGTAAATCTGCTTTTGGATGGGCTTTCTTTGTGACATGATGTCAGCGAAATTTAGACAGCGCGTGGTAATTTCAGCTGGTTTGTAATTGGCTGTAACGTTGCATGTGGCCATTTCAGCTGGTTTGTAATTGGCTGTAAGATAGCATGTGGCCATTTCAGCTGGTTTGTAATCGGCTGTAAGGTCCACTCTAACAGTTACAGCTTTCCGTTGATGTGCGTGACTGAATTGAATAAAATGTAATTACTGATTGCGTAGCAGGGAAGGAGCTGCATTCTGTCCTCATTAAATGGTGTATTTGTTGTGTGATATGAAATGGTGCGAAAGTTTTCGTGAGGGAGAAGGTTTTTTGGCTTGTTTTGACAACAGGGCCAAACCTCTCTTAATTGGTGCTAAGCAGATTCACAGAGCTGTCGGCTGGTGTTTTTATTTATTTGTGTTTTGAAGCTTACCCATTTCCACTTCCCCCCCAACCAAGTCCTCTTTTTTATCTTTCATTACAGCGAATCACTGCAAGGGTTTGGGATACATTGGTGGGTTTGTTCTCACAGAGGTCCCACATGCTGCGTTTAAGGGAATCGCGCACTGAACAGGTTATTTATGAGATTCTGAAAAGGTAAGAGGACAAACAAGGTGGAAACTGAGAAAATAGTCCCCTGTGATTCATGTTGCCCTTCTCCTTTGCTGCTGGATTGAGAGGAATTATTTCTGGTAATAACCTTGGCATGTCCATTGTCACATTATGCAGAAGCCGACAGACACTGTGCCTTTAGGAAGTAGACTTTAGGAAGCTGCTGGTGTTTACAATATTGTCTGTGGTGTAGCTACGGCAACAGATCAGTTACCAGCCTAAAAACATGTTTAGTGGTATTGTCGTTCTTTTTTTTGCAGATAAAGAGTGGGAGTCTCTTTGGGAGTTCTTTGGCGCTGGCTTTGCGTTGGCTTTGCGTTGGCTTTGCGTTGGCTTTGCGTTGTCTTTCCGTTGGCTTTGCGTTGTCTTTGGGCTGTGTTCGCGCAGTGTTGGCACTGTGTTGGTGCTGTGTTCGCCTTTTTTATTCAAATAAACAGGACTGCAGTCGGGGCCCCAGTTCAGGGCTCACACTTTATATATCATAAAGAGCACTTCAGCTCAACTCCAGCAGTGGCCGCATGGTTTTTAATGCACCTGCCCTGCTGCATGTTGTGTACTCTGTCAACTGTAACTCTCAGTGAATATTCTGTATAATGTGTGTGTATCTGTGTTGGCAAATATATTATGCATCTCATTTAAAAATATAGTGTTCTCTCTGGAAATTCACTATGCATTTATGGAGATGTGGATCCCCTGATTCTTAGAAAGTCACAAGATGTAAGGCCATCAAGGTAAAGGGCAAATATTTCATCACCACCATAGTATTGCAGTCAACTAGTATATTTCATACTCAAAAGATGTATTTAATTGGTTGTTGTGTCGATCTACACAATTCTCTCTTGTCAATATGTTTATGGCTATCTCTCCAACGTCGGCGTGTCTGATAATCATCCAGTATTTTATTCAATGTTTTGAAATGTGAATTTATTTTAATCTTCTAGATAATTGCTTGAGGGGAACACTACATATTATATTCATATTTCCCTCGGTCAGTTATTTTAATATTACCACAGAATATATTACAACTGCTTCAGTTTAGGTGCTAATAGAATTGGTCAAGATAGGCAATAACTGCAGATTAAAATACACAAAAAGTTATTTGTCATTGTTTCAGATTCAAACTTGACAGAAAATACATCTTTACCTGAATGTCCTGCTTGAAACAAGTGTCTGACGATTGTCCATTATTTTACAACTTTTTATCTGAAAGGAAGATGGACTGAAATTTTCACCAGAGACGTGTTCTGATGTCATTAGTCCCGTTTATTCTGCTGCTGTTTTCACGAGGGCACGAGTGAAGATCTCGCTCTCAGCTAGATATTGTCGTTTCACTAGCAGTACCATGGACCCAGTTCAGGGCTCGGCTGGAAAGTGCAAACTGCCCATTCTTTCCATTGTCTCTGTTTAGTCTGGGAAATAGAGTAACTTCTGCATCTTGGCTGTAAGGGGATGATTCGAGACTGGGTGGTTCAGTTAGAAAAAACAATCTGAAGAGGAGATGAGCTGTGAAGTAGATACCTAAGTTTTGTATCCTATTTGGCTTCAACCCACCCCTGCAGTTAAGGAGCATTTCAGCTGTACTGCCCATACCAAGGGCCCAGAGACTCTCACACACCGAGGAGGGCCCTCAGGTAGCATTAAATACCAAAGCACCATCCCATACCAAGGGCCCAGAGGCCGTCACACCGAGAAGAGGACCCACTACTCTTTTAAGGTGACAGAACAGGACGTTAAACTGGGAAAAGTGATTCATTCCTTGGGACCCAAAAGCAGAAGATCACGCAGTCGGTGTAGCAGCCCCACTGCAGCATTCTGCGCTGCTCAGTAGCACAACCAGCATGAGTATGCAGCGGTGGGGGGGAGACCCTAGTGCCTCTCGTTGTGAAAACTGCAGGAGGTAATGCGACTGCGGAGTGCCCCGCTCGTTAACCACTAATTGGGGTACAGGGGCATTGGAGGAGGCCAGTGAAGCATCACACACAGCCTGCTGCAGCTATTGGCCCCAGTCCAACTGGCTCAATGCCAAACGCACGGAGGACCGCAGCAGGGAAAATGTTTACATCTTTATAGCATATTGTGTGGTCAGGTCCTGTTTGTGGCACCCGCGGCGGCAGCACTGATGTCGGGAGAACGTTCTTCACCCACTGGGGAGAAGCGGCAGGATGCAGGAAGCTTTGTCCTCGTGTCCTGTTGGGGATGGGCCATCCGAGATCCAAAAATGTCGACCACAGGACAAGTACCTTTCAGGGCTGGCAAAGTTAACTCTTAGTTAAGGAACTGGACAACATAAAAGATGACAAAATAATACAGCAGTAGTTAGACCGATATTTTACCTTGTGTAATCCGGGGAGAGACCGAAAAGAAGCTGACCCGTTACTGAGTTTGAGTGCACATTCAGGGCAGAAAGGCACATGCCTGGCACCGTATTTTTATTTGATCTCAATTTGCATTTGATATCTCAAGTTATCAAGCTGTCAACTTTAATGTTGTTCACTATCATTCCCCAAGCATCATTTTACGTGAACGAAAAACAAGAACACTCTAAAGCTAGCCTTAGCATTATCGTGAGCCCAGAAGAACACTCTAAAGCTAGCCTTAGCATTATCGTGA
>JAOVYW010073332.1:0-20224 GCA_025775045.1 Hiodon tergisus
AGCCTTTTTTAATCGTATCAACAATATTGGTAGAAACATGAAATATTATCAAGTATGACTGCTTTGTTTTTGTTTTGTTTTCAATCCTTGATTCAGACCCAGACTGTGGGTTCGAACAACAATCATGACCAATAAAAAATGTTTTTGTTCCACCCTTTATTTCTCAATAGCTGGAGGCAACGCGTATCTTTTAAACGCAGTCCATGAGCATTGTTAATTTAATAGCCTCTATTTGCATTTTCTTATAAAGCTACCTTTATTTCTTCCAATATCTACCCAGTAATATCTATCCTTTATACTATACCCTTCTGAATAAATTTTTTTTTTAAATTTTTTTTTTGATGTCAGAAATACACAGTCAGACACTATAGCTCCTACTTCTTGAATTGGTGCCATTTTACACAAATCATTCTTCACACCTGATGATGTGTCAACCCCCCCTCAAAAAAGGAATGGTTCTGTTCTTTGGAGGTTCAGTATAATAATAGCTATACAATACTTCATATTAAGTGCTGTAAAACAAAACCTCGCTGTGGCCATGAATTCAAGTATGACAAAAAAGTACATTTGTGGTAACAGTTCTGTCTCCTAACAATCCTGCCACGGGCCTCCTTTGGTTGGTTGATATGTTTGGTTGTCTCCGTTGGTCTTGTGTGCTAACAAAGCAGAAACACCATGAAAGTTGTTTAGTCTCCAACCACCGTCATGTTTCTTCAGAAGGGAGAAATAATCATTTACATGCCCATAGCTCTCAAGCAACCTTCCTATCAAACGCAAATGGTGTTTGTTTGTTTGTACTCTTTTACCTATTTCCCCATTTACCCATAGTTTCTGAGGCTCACTCCTCTAAATTCTCTTAATTGTATGATCTTATAATTTCTTAAAACTTTGTAATTATTTAAATATTTTTAATCCAAACAATTCCCATGGGAATCCACCGAAAAACCAGTGAGGGGCACAGGAATGGAAATGAACTGTCTCATCGCAGTTTGGAGTCTCCGTAGGTGTTGCGTGGAACGGACATGAGTTTCTCCAAGCAGGACACACGCATATCCTGTAAGGAGCTGTGCCAGACTGAGCTGGATGGCTGGATCTCCTCACTGCGGCAGAAGACATAGGGCACAGTGTCTGTCCGGCTCTGGATGTAGGCGCTGCTCAGAAGAGCTCCACAGTATCGACTGATGCGCTCCACTCTCCGCAGAATCAGATGCGCTTTCCTGAAAGAAGGAAAACCACCCAGTGAGTTATTTGGAAAAATAAGAGAAATATTAGAGAATATAGTATTAATTTCCCATTATGTACAAGTGTAACGGACTGCATTTAGTCCTACAGAGAACTCATATAAATTTTTAATGTATTTTTTATAGCTTACATCTTTATGATTTAAAAAAAAATATTTAGGTGTAAATTGTAAAGCATTCTAAAAAAGCAGGGGATCAGAGGGGCCCAGCTTTCGGTCAGCAAGGACCAACACTGGCACTCCAGGATAGCATAGCACTTGAGTTAATTAGAGCATACTTTAGGGACAGTGGTTTGACACTTTCAATTCCACTGACAAATAGAAATGTAGACTCATTCTAAAAGTGTCTGTTTCCTGCTATGATCCCAGTTATATTAATATACATTATTGAAAGAGGTTGATAATGGACCCAGTAGTTGTCGGCAGGAAATTTTTAGATGGAGGAAATATTTCAATATTAGTTAATTTACATTGTAATGTATGGAGTTCAACATCATGGCCAAAACCAGTCAACGCCCACTAGATTCTAAAGTAACAATTTGCAAAACATGCGCCTTAATTATTTTTTTAGAATCAAAACATTACAAAAAAACGGTACACTATTGCAATAGCGTGCTGTAGCTTTCAATACAATCGCAAAACTTCATACTGAGCAGACACAAACAACAACAATAAAAACCTAACTTCAGGCATTAGAGGTCACTCATCTGCATGAGAGTAAAAACAAAAACACATTCTGAGGTCTCACTTATTGAGGGAATATTGTGGCATGAGTAGCAGCAGGTAACATCAAACTGAAATCTAAAATAAATTTGGACAAATTGTGGAAAAGAAGGCAGGAAATGACACATCCTTTCTCATGAAATGGTTCTAAAAACATGTATTGGGACAAACAAACAGGCTGAAAGGATAACAAAACTAATTGGGAGTTGACTTGTTCCGAACCACTGTGCTAACCATCGTGACCAGCTATTTCCCCCAATCCAGGCGGTAACATTTGGTCTAAGCTTTGTGACATTTTGCTTTGTCGACTCTGCAATTCATGCCTCCATTGTAGATGGTGTATCCAAGCAACAAACAATTCAAAATAACACTTACATTCAAATCTTTTTATAAAAAAGTTACCAGAAGACAACAACTTAATCTCAATAAATTACTCCTTTTTCTCATTCTTCATCCAGTCAGGTTGGACAATGATGCAGTGTGTGTGCTTAGGGAAGATACATTATGAGACAGTGACCTGGTAAGGTATTATATTGTCCCTCCAGTGGACAGGTTGGGCAGAACTGACGATCACACCGGGTGCCATAGGGGCCAGCTGCGTTTATGTTTGTCTGGGTCAGTGAAAACTCCCAGTGTGCAGCTGTGGAATTTTCTCCTCTGCCAGACGACACTGGGGCTCTGCGGCTTGTGGATTAAACCAATGTTTCTCATCGGAGGGGAGGGAACCCCTGCACCCAGCCAGGTCACCGGAGGGACATACAAGCACACCATCCAAGGTTCCAGCTGGGACTCCCTCATTCTGCACTGCATCAGAATTTTTACCACACAAAACAACAAAGAACAACCGTTATTTTTTAAACTTCACCAGAGCAAGTGATTCTACATTTATTCTCTAAATGTGGAATGGGGCCCATGTAAATGGATCTGGGAAAGAAGATCTGGAGGCTTAACCTGGAATACACGGAGAGACATACAATCATGATACATAGCTTTTATAGTAAAAAACATTTTTCTCCATCCGGTCCACAGCACAGGAGACTTATAACAGCAGTTATAGGGCACATTTCAACTGGTTTTACTGTGATCTGTAATAATGACTGAGCACAAACTGCCATTTCTTACACAATACACAACACGTCAAACAGCAAAGTAAATACATATAGCTAAGTCAATATCAGTCTTCTAACTATTCATTATATAATTTAAGTATATGAAATGCAGAAGAAAACTTACATGGATTGAGATTTATGCCTTCCCCAGTCTTTATTTTAATTTTAATTTTAACTTACTTCTTTTATCCCATTAAGGTTTTTCTAATACATTGATTTGGTAAAATATTTCTATTAGAATAATGAAAATGCAATCTAGCAATAGTCAACTGTACAAATTTAAACAACATATGATTACATAATAACCATTCTAAAAAAAATAATAGAAAGTTTCCCCTGGCTGTGCATAAAGTATTTCTTCTTTACACATTCCAACTTGTGGAGAGAGATGTACTCTGTAATTACCAATTGCATGACAATTACTACGTGAAAATTACAAATAAACTTCAGACAATCAACAGCAACAGAAAGGGCATCCAAATTTCAATATGAACATAATTATATTTACAGATCCGACATCTTGTATGTCCTTGAATACTGAAGTCCCCAATGTAACATTTTATTAGATTGGAAAACTATTTAAATATAAACATATATAATGAATGTCACATCAACGTTTGGTTCACCAAGATATCCTTGCCATCACCCAAAAAAATAAACTTATGCCTCAAGATTTTAACTAAAATTTTTGTTTTTGCCCAAAATAAATACAGCACAAAATAATGAGGATAAATCAAGTCCTTTTTGCCCTTATAAAAAAGTCCCATCGCATATCTGTGGAGGCGGGGCGGTTATCGCCCAACCAAATCTGAAGATTGCAAGGGACAACCCACATTGCACACCTCTCATTCTATCAAGCAGTAGTTAAGCCATCATGGATTTAATATGGATTTAAGAAAAACAAAACAATTTATCCAATGCATGCCAATAAGCCCCTAGACACCTCAAGGAGGTGACCACATATATTGAAAACCTACATACAAATCAGTGATATTACTTTAACTGTACGTTCTTCCTGATCACAGAGAGTATGGATTGGCATCTCATTCAGTATGTTTCATTTCTATGCTATCTTCTTTGTGATCTCTGTATTCCAATATATTCCTTGCTAAATCCCATGTTCCCATCTCTGACTTTGCCGTTATGTTCAACTACTGAAGTTTTAAAGACACAATGATCCATTACAATCAACCTGCCTACCGAACTCCAGTCTAGTGAATGAAAACAAACTAGAAAAATTAAAAAAGAACGTGGAAGTAGTGACCACATTAAAAGGGTTAACAATTGTTTTTTAATAAAGCAATAATACAGCCTTGCAGACCTTTGGCTTTCTAGTTGTCAATTTGTTGAGGTAATCTGAAGAGATTTCACCCCATGCTTCATGAAGCACCTCCCATAAGTTGCTTGATGGCCACTTCTTATTTACCATACGGTCAAGCTGCTCCCACAACAGCTTAATAGGGTTGAGATCCGATGACTGTGCTGGCCACTCCATTATAGACAGAATAATAGCCGACTGCTTCTTTTCTAAATAGTTCTTGCCTAGCTTGGAGCTTTGCTTTGGGTCATCGTCCTGTTGTAGGAGGAAATTGGCTCCAATCAAGTGCCGTCCACAGTGTGTGGCATGGCGTTGCACAATGGAGTGATAGCCTTCCATCTTCAAGATCTCTTTTACCCTGTACAAATCTCCCACTTTACCACCACCAAAGCACCCCCAAAACATTACATTGCCTCCACCATGCTTGACAGATGGCGTCAGGCACTCCTCCAGCATCTTTTCTTTTGGTTTGCGTCTCATGAATGTTTTTCTTTGTGATCCGAACACCTTAAACTTAGATTCATCTGTCCTTAACACCTTTTTCCAATCTTCCTCTGTACAGTGTGTCTGTGTTATTTTTCCCATCTTAATCTTTGCTTTTTTCCCCCCTTTTCCAGTCTGAGATATGTTTTTTTTTTTTTTTTTTCAACTCTGCCTACAGGGCCAGCATCCCGGAATCACCTCTTCACTGTTAACGTTGAGACTGGTGATTTGCGGTTACTATTTAATGGAGCTGCCAGTTTCATTAACTGTGAGGCGTCTGTTTTCTCAAACTATAATGTATTTCTCCTCAATTGTGCATCGGGGCCTCCAACTTTTCTTTCTATTCTAGTTAGAGACAGTTTCCGCTGTTCTGTGAAGGGAGTAGTACACAGCGTTGTACGAGATCTTCAGTTTCTTGCCAATTTCTCGCATGGAATAGCCTTCATTTAGACTGACCAATAGATTGACGAGTTTCAGAAGAAAGTTCTTTGTTTCTGGCCATTTTGAGCCTGTAATTGAACCCACAATTGCTGATGCTCCAGGTACTCAACTAGTCAAGAAGGCCAGTTGTATTGCTTCTTTAATCAGCACAGCAGTTTTCAGCTGTGCTAACATAATTGCAAAATGTTTTCCTAATGATCAATTAGCCTTTTAAAATGAAAAACTTGGATTAGCAAACACAACGTGCCATTCAAACACAGGACTGATAATGGGCCTCTGTACGCCTATGTAGGTATTCCATTTAAAAAAGCTGTTTCCAGTTACAATAGTCATTTACAACATTAATAATGTCTACACTGTATTTCTGATCAATCTGATGTTATTTTAAATTTTGTGAGCAGACATATCTGTTTCCAGGTCCTGTTTAACTACTAGTCTACTTAACTACTCTCTCAGCTCAGTACTGTGATGCAGTTGTCGTGGTGTTATTTGTATTTTCAAATTATATGTGGTTAACAAACAACTTTGTATATTTGAGATACAATTGTTAATCTAATTATCTATAACTGAGAGACCAACCTTGAAAAAACTTCACATAATTTCCCCCACATCAGCAGTTATGCGTTGCTACTGATTGGTTTCATGATTGTACATTCTGCATAAAAACAATCCCTGTTTATTTAATCAATGGTAAGCTAAGCTGCTGACAGTTGTTTGAACAAACTTTGTTTGTCTTGGACATTAGCTACACCACCTTCACTTCCCATATTCCTGGCAGTGAAACATCATCATTTGTAGACTTGTGACCAGTCGCCATTTGGGTACAAAAAATTAATAAAAAGGTGATTTATAGGATATAAAAACATCTGTTGAACTTAGGTAAACTAAAATGAAAATACATGACGGATATGTGTGCATTTTTTGTGAGATTTATGTCCTTATAAAATGCGGGTCCAATTAAACAAACCTGCTCATTAAAGGCTGGATTTATAGACCTATATTTGCAATTAAATCCTACACAAATATTATACGGTGTTAAATTACTGCTGACCTTGGTATGTGCAATCGCAGTTGCGATCCCAGGAAAACTGTATGAATGAAGAGGTCTGGATGTACTGAAGCCTTCCTGCAAGTATTGCACTATGGTACAAAAGATACGATAGCTTAGATAAAGCGGTATTACTATATTATCTTAAATGCCTTTCAACTGTGAGCAACATGAAGAGATTACCTTGGTTCAGATTAATTTCCAAGATTCATACTACGCCAAATGAAGTTAAAAAAAATGTAAAAAGTAAAATGATCAGGGAAGTAAATGCTGCTACAATGTTGTTGAAGGTGAACGGACCCTGAAATTAAAGTGTTTAGTGTTAATTAAAATCTAATTGCAACCACAATCCCTTGGGCTGGTGAAATTCAAAACAAGGGAGAAAATCTGAAATAACTATATAGTTATAATATGGTTATATAAGCCCCTTGCTCATTTAGCCTGATACATTGAGGGTTCAGTATCTTGCTGAAGGGTATAGCAACAGCTCACATTCGGTTCACAAACTCAGTCTCTTAAAACAATCAGAAAGGCTTATATGTCTGGGCATCTGACCCCTTGGAAGTCTCACCTGGGCCCCAGCTCATCCTCACTCCGCCACACAAAGTCGCCAAACTTCTCGTAGTGGGAGTTGTAGTGGTGCTGGACACGGTAGAGCATGGGGGGTGGGATTTCCATCAGAGTGTTGTAGGCTGTTTGCTGCTCCTTCCCACTGGTGTAGCCGTTGTACAAGTTGTACACTTTGTCAGCAATCTCTGATAAACCAAAGGACAAATGGTGGTCTCAACACTAGCAAGGTTTAACATCATGGTTTGCACATTATAAGTATTATTGTGGCTTTACAATGCAGTATTGTGTTAGAAAGGAAACAAAAAACATTGCTGTTTTACCTCACAGGTTGCACCTAAGTTATAAAAGCGCTTCCTACCTTCTGCTGTGTTGTCATCAACCATGGGGCACGAGGTCCTAACAAAGACAAAGCTGGCCTCTGAGCGCCTTCCACGGCTGTCCACAGCATACAGTGTGAACCTGAGGGGCAGACAGAGATCACGTTACATGTGCACTGCTTAAGAGCTATTGTCCCCTTATGTTTCCGTTCACCCGTCGCAACAGTACTCTTCTAATGCATCTGTGGAATGATAAAAATCATGTTTTCATGAAAAGGAAACTGGATATACAAAAATGACTGGAAATGATGGCAATAAAGTAAAAGGCAGTGTCTAGGGGAAATAAATATCTATAGCACCAACTAGGCCCCATTTTTCTCCAAAGCTAAAATGTGGTGTTTGTGGTACAAAATGTACCCAGTCTTATATGTGATATTTTTATGAGCCTCTAGTGAAAACCACAGAATTCACTTAAAAAACACCATCAACTCACAGCAGGTTTGTAGTGAAGATTCCAGGGGGTTGTATTACTTTCCTAAATTCTCCTGGCACGTGATACAGAGAAGGAAACATTTGCCCAAATAGCTGCCTTAATATGACATTCTGAGCCCATAATGACAGGATTCTGATAAAAGTGAAACCTTCAGAACTTTTCCTTCTTGTGACGACTGTTTAAACTAGGAAACCCAGTGAAAGACATAGCCTTGTCCCACCTGCTTAATATTTCTTGGAACTTCTGTAAAGGGAGACTGAAATGGAAACAGTTGTCAAAATGTTTAGACCAGTTTCTTTTTTCTCAGAAAATTGTAATGTTTAGGCTGAAGACAGAATTCCATCTATACCAGGGATATCTGAATATCATGGTCTTGGTATGGTTGTTTTTTTTCATACAGAACCCATTCATTTTCAAAGTGTTGATCAGTTTGAAAAGATATGGTATTTGGAACAATAAATAAAATAAACATGTTTGAGTTTAAAGATTAAAATCTATTCCTTCAATAAGTCATTCCATGGTTCAAAAATCAATGTTGCATCCAATCACTCAAACATGCAGAGGTTGATAAACTGATAAACACCCATTTGCTCTCCCACAGTTTATTCACTTTGTTCTTCTTCAAAGGTGCTTCACACAGACTACCTACCTTCCAGAAACTGATGACTGATATGTTACAGCCAAGAGGAATCCTCTCAGTCATGTCCCCATGGGAATCCCACCCTCCTCCAACACACTGTAAACCATTGACAGTAGCTCCTCGGGAATTTCACACCCATCATTGCAGTATTGACCATAAACTGTTAAAAGGATCCTTGCTCAGCTCACTGTGTGTGTGTGTGTGTGTGGCTTGCATGTTCTTCCCACTCTGCCAGGTTGTTTTGCTTTTCCTCCAGTTGAATTTAAATTTGAGGTATCCTCCGTCGTTGTGTGTGCTCCCCTGATCGAGGGATGATAGGCCGTTTTTGGTAACTAATCATTGATGGCTTAATGGCTAAAAAGTGGTTTTGAGTAAAGTTTAGAAAACTATCCCAAATGAATCACATTTAAAATAAACAGAACTATTCTCTAAGCTGGTTATCCATATAATGACTGCAAACATAGCCTGGATGCCAAAGAAGAATCAACATTGAACAAGGCATGCATTTGCAAAGGCATGCGATTACCATAATAAAATCATTTTATGGTGTGAACATCGAGATAAATCGTCATCATTTTGTTCCATTTCAAAATGTGCAAAATGTTTATTTATTTAGAAAAACAAAACCATAATAGGCAACTCTCCAAACCTCACAGGCCCTTCTTATAAAGCAGTCCATGTCTGCAGTCCTCGTTTTCATCAGGCATTACCCAAATTAACGGTAATTGCTGGCAGCTGAAACAATGGGCGCAGACAATGGTAATTCTGTGACGGCCTGTTCAATTGGCCACTCCAAACGCAAACACAATTATAGCCGTGGAAACAAAATACTGGCAAAACAAGGAACAAAATACTATTTTTAAAGTTATCGTATCTGGCCTATAACTATACTGCCTTTTATTCCATTTATAAACACAAAAAAGTCACAAAAAGAAAAGGAAATAAATGGTAAATAAAAAAGGCAATAGACGTTTCAACAATTTGGTCTCAGAAATATTTTTACTTTAAACAGAAACATCTTGCCTTTTTGAATAATAGCGCTAAAGTTAGGAATGCGCATTAAATGCCTGAAGACTGCAAATTGCCTATTTAAGGCAATCTTACAAAAGCTTGTATTTTAATAAGGTGAAAGGGGATTTTTACGGCTGCGCTTTCAACTTTGATTTCTTATAATCTTGGTTAACAGAAATATAACGTCTAATATGAATAATAGGAACACAGCTAAAAGTGGGAAAAGACAGCGTAAAACTTGTAGTTAATTTTTTAATGGAAGTTAAAATCAGTAACAACATGCATTAGGTTACTGAACTTCTAATTACATTTCTACAATTGCAATAGGTTCAACAGATACATAACTGTGGGAAATGATATTTCAATACTCATTATGACACCTATTTTGTATACTTTGTTGCAGGTCAAAATCAAGCTTGTTTTAAACTATTTAACTGCTTCTCTTTGCCAATAATTTTCATACTTGTGAGGACCCGTTTAATTGGCTATCATGATATATGTCACAGCCTCAGGTCAGCTCTTTTGCCATAAAGTTTCTTTTTGTGTTTATTTTGGTATGCTATTTTATGCTGACTTATTCAGGTCTCCCATATAATTTGTATGAAATTCCTTATTGGAAATTAAAATAATGAAATGCAACAGCAGACATGGCCCTTACCAGTACCTGAGAAGTACTATGGTTAGCCTGTAGTTACTACATTGTTTTTGGAATACTACGGGGTTAGTCAATATTATTAGGGGAAATTGTAATTTTTATGGCAGAATAAGATACTCTGTAAAGAATAACAGCAAAGTAGTTGAAGCAGACAGCGATTCTGACCAGAAGCTTGAGGCTGAAACTGACTTGTGCCGCCACAGCTGCTAGCCTAGTAAACTGACCCTTTGCTAAAATTTGCCATTCAGAACTTAACAACTGCCATTAAACACCTCCACTTTAGTCAAACTTTGGGAGAAAAAAAAAAAATACACTGGGACTGTGACTAATCGCACTTTACAAAGTTGTATTAAATAGCTTTTTCTTATTTTGGGAAGAAGAAATAAGATTACAGAAAAACAAGAAAAAATACCATATAACTAATTGGCATTAGCAGGTTGTCAAAGTTTTGATTTGGCCCCAGCCAGGATGACAGCGATTATTGGTTGGAGGGTGATTTAAATTTAATTCCATTCATTAATTCAAAATGTATTTTAAGAAATATTTGTCATGGACCAAGATTGATGGAAGCCTGCATTTGCCAATACATAAAAAATATGATCTAAAACATCAGCATAAAATCACAGTGCATTCACTAATGGGTGACTTGAAAGCACAGCAATACCATATTCTGAAAACTTTTCCTATTTAGGGGAAATCTACAAAAAATAAGTATGAGAATCAGTTTACTGCAATTGACTAATTTAAATCAATGTGCTTTACTTGGATTTAATCAATATGTCTTTTTCTTCAATGCAGAACTGGTTTGCAATATATTCAAATTATGGGAATGAGAATTCTGAATTCTAAATCCAGTGATCTAAAACAAATTAATACCCTGCAGAATTGCAAAAAACTTATTTAATTCCAAGCTTATTAAGAAGGCCAAGTTTGTAATTTGGATTCCGATTACATGGCTATTCCCTCTAATAAAGTAATGTAGGCGGTAATTAAATAAAATTTTAAAAAATACTGACGTGACAAGAAACAATTATTATGACCTGTGTATTTTATGTTTAATCAATGTTATGTTTGCTATATGCTATGATGCAACCAGATCATGTGTGTTTGTGTGTGTGTGTGTACCTGTCAATATGTGTCTGATGCTTAAGATGGAATACAAGCTGTCCAACTACACAGGGAGACAGCATGGCTGTAGGCTTTGCCAGTGTAAATCGACTGCCAGTCTGCCAGTTCTCTACTATTTATTGGAACAGGCAAAAATGAGAGAACAAAGGAGGTCCACCATCTGGCTTGCCAATGAAAATGTAAAAACGGAGGGTAACATGTTGGCAAAACACACCTGTCCCCTTTACTTCCTTGCCGTGCTGTTCCAACAAGATGACTTTCTTCCTCACTCTACTGTTTCCATTCTCCCACTAGCATTTCAACATTCTTTGGCTTACTGATAATTATGATATTTGTATCTTTCAAAATTACCAAGGCGTTGTTTATTTAATTTTTTTAAAGGGTACAATAATATATTATTCACGTAATTATAGATTACATTGCTGATTTCACCTAAACAGTCAATGAGTAGAAAACTATGCCCATGGAATATCAAATATATTTGTGGTTATTCTTTGATACTTAATTTATTCATTAAAGAAAGCTATGCAACATCTAATGAACCTTAGTAATAAAGTAGTCAACCCTTCAACTCAATAACTGGTTACGCCACCTTTAGCAGCAATAACTGCAACCAAATGCTTCATTCTTAGTCTCTCACAGCTCCAATATTTAAAAACTTGTTTGAGGTCCTGCCACAACATCTTAATGGGGTTTACGCCTGGCTATTCCAAAACATTAAATTCACTGTTCTTCAACCATTCTAAAGCTGTCTTGCATTTGTGTTTCGGGTCATTGTCATGCAACACGACTCAGCTTCAGCTCACGGGCCGATGGGCTGACATTCTCTTATCTGATGCAGAGCAGAATTCATGGTTCTGTTAATGATGGCAAGACATCCAGGTCCTGATGCAGCAAAAAATCCCCAAACCATGACTTTCCGCCACCATGCTGATCTTTGGCACAAGGTTTTTATTGTGGAATGCAGTGTTTGGTCTTCATCAGACATAAAAGGGTTGTTTTAGGCAATTTAAGACGAGGATTCATATTCTTCTTAGTGACCAGTAGTTTCTACCATGCTACTCTGCCATAGGTTCATTTTTTCCCCCAGGGTTTTTCTGATGGCGGAGCCAAGCTAAGAGATGCTGTTGATGATGATGATGTTATTAGAGGGTTATTTATGACTTCTGAGACCATTTTACACCTTGCTCTTGGAAATATCTTGGTAGGACTGGGGAACTCCTGAGAAGATTCAAAACTGTCCCATATGGCTCTGACTGTGGTACAGAAAAATGGATGGAACCCCAGATCCTTAGAATGGTTTTGTCATCTTTTTCCATTCTGATAGGCATTAACAAAATTCAGATCCAGAGATCTTCATGAATGTAGGTGTCATGACTCTATATATATACTACCTCAACCCTCAAAAACTATCTTACCAAATTCAAAGCAAAACGTTTCCTGCAAATATGCAGAAAATCAGGCAGGGGGAAATACCTTTTCATAATACAGTAAATTGAAAATAATCATTGAAACATCATTCATTGATTTTAGTGTGCAAATCATTTGCTTTTTGTCAGCATAGCTTTCTTCATAGACTCACGTGATTGTAATCTTCACAACAAAAATTTTGTGTTAACACAAAAGCCCTTACAGGATTTAATTGAAATTCTGCATTACTAGAAACTGCGAAAATTTTAAAGTAAAGATGTGTCCTCAAAATGTTGTTTCTAATGTCAGCATACAAATGGTCACGATTAATAAGCACAATACAAAAATCAAAGAGTAGATTATCCAAAATAATAATTACCATATTAAACTCAATCTCTTTTGACATTTTATTTTTGTTTGTTTTCTAACTTAAACACAATTGGTTTATTTTATAAAAAGCATTTAAAAAAAAAACTTTTTACATAACATCATGAATTGCTGTTCCTTCACTTCCAAAGAAGAAAATATAATGACTTCCCCATCAAATTCCCAAGGTCTCAGCTATGCAGTTAAGTTTCTGGTCTGCTAAACCATACGTCAGTAACTGCAGTCGGTGTGAAATAATACTGACATAAGAAAGCTGGTGTGAGACAGATAATCCAGCATTGGGGGAAGGGAGCTGAAAGAAATTCGTTGAGATTTTGATAACTCTCCAACGGTGGTCTAAAATGTTTAACAGGGGTCTACAGAAAGTAGACACATGGGCATATCTGCCTCAAGAGGTACACAATTGCCAGGAACACAATCGACAGCTGTTGAATTTACAGTTAGTTTGGCAGAGTTAGTTACCTGTCATCTCTCCCCAGTCTGATATTTTATTGGGCTTTTCAAGAGAGAGCTTTCTTTCCGTTAATCTTCCATTACACTGATGCAAATTGGAGGAAGCTCGGTGACAGGACCCAACCCTTGCAGGCTTCTTTAGAAATAAACTGCCGGACCTATGATTGATACTGGGAAACTGTCTTTGTAGCTGGCACAAGACTGAAAAAAGAGGTTCATTTACGTAAACTGAGTAATCGCCAGTTTTGAACAGCAACTAACTCACAGGGTAAAAACTCTGTGTGTATCCTCCTCGGTCAAACAGAGGTTTATTACTTTTTAACAATGGCAGCAGGGCCTCCTGAGTGACTCAGGCATCTGAGAAAAAAAAAAAGGATGGCATACGTATATTTAATATAATATCTTTCCATCCCTGGATTCTCAAAACTAAAAAAAAATATATATATAATGTCTTCTCTGTGGGCAGTGCTTTGCCTGTTGTGAGATAAGTTCTAAAGTGCTATAAGGTTTCTTAATCATTACATGGTAATTGCTGTTTATTCTTCATTGCCTTTGATAAACTGACTATAAAAAGGAACTATGTTTTTCTCTGTGAGCACATGTTATAACTTGCGTATGATTCATGACAACTGTCTACAGTATGAGGACATTTGGAAGGTGTACAGTGATCAAACTCCTAGCTGTTTTTGAGCTGCCAGGCCTTAATGGAGTGGACTAAAAAGAGAATGATTTCAAACACATGTGGTTTGTTGGCAAGTAGCCGCCTTTACAGTGGAATCTTACGAAACAGTGTTTTATGTATGTTTCAGTATTTACTATATAAATAGTGGTAAAGCCTCTTTGGAGGCCCATCCATTTATTCTTATTGATTGTAGTAATATTTTATTTCTTTCTTCCACCACTTCAGGAAAAGTCAGTAAAAGCTGACCTGCCACCCTAAAACCCATTATTTGACCCTTTTCCATTCCTGTTACGACCTTAGCTCGATATAACGAGGCTCTTTAGCACCTTGGCATAGACACTTTTAAAGTTATTCCTAAAGTATTTTTTTTTTGCTTCTGTCAACTTTCTCACGTATTGTGCCAAAATCAGTGCGTCCCTGATTATGTTTTTAATTACTTTAGTATTCACACTAAGCCTGATGATGCAAATGAAGTTATGCATATCTGTTTATTACACACACACACGCACACACACACAAACACACACATACACACACACACACACACACACACACACACACACACACACACACACACCGCAGTCTGAAGCTTCATAGCACACATACTGAACTCTTTATAAAAAAGTACCTTGGTTGTAATTCACCAGGATAGCAAACAATCAATGGAAAGTCAATCTGTCCTTTGACAGTTAATTTGACACAATTTCTTTTTCAGGTACAAACACAGTCAATAAATCATATTCTTATTTGATAAGGTGTTATTATGGAAAGATTCTGGAAAAATGAATCAATTTAGATTTCTTCTAAGGTGGGAAGCCTAAATCCAAGTGCGCCCCCAGCCGTATGGCGGTAAGCACCATCACAGCTAGACATTTTGCATTATTTTAAACCAGATTCTCTTTTTTTAACCACTAATTCACGACTTATTGCAAAATAATACTAATTCAAACTAATTGCAAAATAATATGCATTGAAGTGACCTATATACCTGTTCCAATATTAGCTATCCCTCCATACCATAGTAAAGAGTCTTTGAAAACTTTTTGTCTAGCTTTGATTAACGTAAAGGCTGAGGGGAGAAATTAGCCAAGTTAGCTAACTGTGAATTGCACTTCAGGGAATTTTATTTAAGTGGTATCATAATACACTTATAGGTTGTTCAGTCTATTTGCATGCATTACACCATATCAAATACTCAGAGTGAATCAGTAAATATAGCTTTATAAAAATTACTCTTGCCCCTGCTAACCAAGCCAGAAACATTTAGTGACTCTTTAAAAATAAAAATATCATAGATTTATTCGAAAGGAAGCAATATTTTACAGGTAGAAAATTCTTAAAAATGTATTTGTTATATTTTGCAATGATAGGAAATGTTGATAGAAATGTGAGACAGAAAAAAATTGAAATGACACAAGGTTCAGGTGTAATGTCACTTTTTTTCTGCCAAACCAATTCAAAACAATTGCGTTGCAATAGAGCTCGCAAAAAAGTTTCCCAACAAAATAAAACTTCACCGTGCCCCATCGCAGACTGAGAAAAGTTAGATTTGGTACCAGGGTGAATAAGTCGCAAATGCATCATAAACTTCACTATTAATTTTATTTTATGATTATTTTAATAGTGAGTCTATTATTATCAATTTTCAAAGTTGAAAATTTCAAATCATTATATTTTTTTGGCGGGGGGGTGGTGGAGATTGGTAATTTTTAAAGCAGTTTTTGCACATAAATATTATATGACCAGTGCTGAATTATGATAAACAATATAGCTGCAATATCTGTAAGTTTTCTCTATTAATGAGCCTCACATAAAGATTTCGGTCATTATATTTTATGTTGAGGTTTTGTATCACAGTGCGACGTCGTAAAATCAGTGCCATGTCAGTATTTACATGTAGAAAAAACTACATCTGGATTTAGATCCTCATACATAAAATAATATAGGTAATTGTATGGTTTTATAGCCATAAAACCATGTTATTCTATACAAATATCTATATCGGTTTTTGAGTCTCCGGCCAAAGAAAAAAAGATGAAAGGCTTTTTTGGTCTTCAGGATATAAATTTTAAAAATCATTGTCAACAGTTTTATGAGATGATTATACTCTGTATAAAATATGTTTAAAATATATTATTATACTATTACACTATTATTAATAGTATTCCTCTAATAACAATAAAGTAAAATGTAATCTTTTTTATCCAGCTAACATGAAGCATGTCTATTTTGAACATTTTCATGTTCAAATCTCAAGAGCCAAACTGATGTTGACCCCTAACTAGAAAAAATAAGTTGAAGAACAAAGGCAATTTTTCTCTATAAAACAGCTGTAGTTTTGCAGTAAAATAATTTAATCACAAACATATTGGTAAATATTGTCTATTAAATAATGAAATACCCTACTGCAGCAGGATGGCCCGACCCGTGAATAGTTTCTGAATTTCTATTTTGAAAAATGCAGATAAAAGTGTAAAATCTCAACAGTAATTATTTTCTCAAAATACAGAGAATTAATCTAGTCTGCGAACTAGCTGCATTAAAATAAATAAATAAATAAAACCAGCTAAAGAAAGACGTAGCTCCAAACGGAAACAATGGCAAAGCACCAGAGAGACTGCAACTCTGGGTCTTTCAAGAAAAAAATGGGGACTTACCAGTAGAATTTGGTTATATTGACTTTGGTTTCATATAAAAAATTTGAAGATTCGAAATTGAGTGTGCGGTAAGAAACTGGCTATGAAAGCATGAAACCATGAAAAGCGAAGAGACAACAGGATTCTAAACACCCTGTGACGGTGGGTAAACCCAGAGTGTTTTTCCTTGGAAAGAAAATTTATAGAATGGCTGGAAACATTGAGGGAACATTGACAGGGAAGGTGAAATATGGATTTTTTTCTATCCAACTAGATGAGGCGCAGCAAATACTCCTCCTGTACACGGTCAAGTGCTTGCACGTTTTATAGAACTTCAAAGTAAGATAAAACCATTTCCGGCTATCCATAGTCAGAAACCGACAAGAAAAATGACAGATGAGTATTTCATTAAGACTTCATATCTGGCTGATATATTCAGGCTGTACATTGAGACAAATAAACGCATGTAGGGTGCTGAGGTTAATGTTATGGAACGCAAAGAGACAGTGGATACATTTACACATAAAACTGAATACAGAAAAAACAAACTGGAGAAGAGGGAGCAACAACAGTTTCCATCACTGCCTGAACAGTCTGGGGGGGAAATACCTGCTGCTTTGGTCTGAGAATTCACCCACCACATGGAGCAGCTACATGAGGAGATTAAATCATGGTTCTCAGATGTTGATGAATATGTCGCCAAGGACGCAAGGGTGATGGGCCCGTTCCTCTTAAAAGAAGAGGACGCGGAATACCTCCACGCTGAGAATAAGCTTATGGGTATCCAGTCAAATACTCTGTTAAAGAGATACTTCCTTAGATGGATACAAAAACTTCTGGCTTTTGAAGGACCATCCATTGCTCTGAGGTTGGCACTTCATGCAATAACAAGAGTAATTTTGCCAGTCGCCAAAACATACCTGTCAGAGACTGCCTTTAACGTGTTGGTTACAATCAAAACCAAGTATTAAAAAATATCAGTAACACTTTACATTGATGTGGAATATGATGGGCTTGCATTAGATCATCATTACCCTAACACACTGATTTTGAACATAAAGTGTAAGCAATTTACATGATGTGCACAGGGTTAAAGCAAAAAGATCTGTGGGCATCTCTGTGCCATATATGAGTGAAAAAAAGTATACTCATAAAAATAATTTTAAGAAGGGAACGTGCAGCAGTGAGTAGTGTAATCAGAGCGCAGGTAATGTGGGGGTCACACATGCACACTGGGACCTGTGCCTGTCAGGCCCATCACAGCAGGAAGAGCCATGGTGTGCTGCAGTAATAGGCTTTCTCTATGATTTCCAGCCAGTGTTTTGTCTGACTATTTGCACAGGCCAAAATAATCAATTGGGAATATACAGGACCAGGGCCGGACACAAGCCTTGAGCAGAGCATGGAAGACATTCCAGGAGGAAGTCATGTTAAAGTGCAGGCTCGCCAGCTCTACTAGGGGTGGCAACTTTCCTTTCTTGGAACAAAAGCCCATCGCAGACTAATTTCAACGTAATAATTATTATTTTATTATTTTTATTATGTGTTGTGGGCTCAGAACTGGTTAATAAATCTCAGGAAGTTTGAAACTGAAAAGTCAACATTGTTGGTTGCTTCAAGCTTCTTGATATGTGACCATGGTAATAACAATAAAATGAGTTTAACTTTTTTTCCATCTGCATTTCTTTTACCAGTTTTATTACCCTGTTTGAATGATTTGTTTGAATCAAATTGGTCCTGTTTTATAAATGTGTGGAAATCTTGTCAAAGCTAAAGAGCCTTACAAGGCTTTACAAATTCAGCTGGACAGAGGATGGTAGCCCCATCCCAGCCAGCGATTTCTAAAGCATCCTTTGAAAGCCACATCTTAGCATTACACGCTCATAAATTTGTGGCAGCATGCTTTGAAGCGTTTCAGTCTTTTGAGACGAACATTATCAAACAGAGATTTGGTGATTTATACTAAGCCATTAAAAATGGCAGATTTGTCACCCATGCTTACGGGTGTTGGGTCACTACATTCATGCAAAAAGGAACATTCTGCTCTCCTGTTCCAAAGCTGTTTTGAATTATCAATGTAGGTATGTGACATAAAAAAGAACAAAAGTTATTGCTATATTCTTTTTCTTTGTGTTTGGACCTCTAGCGTCATAATTTGTATCCTTTCTGAACCTTATGTGGACTTCAGTATCACCCCTTAATCTAGTCAGTTCAAAAGTGGTCTTTGTGGCATTTACCTAATCGGCTGGCCTAGACACAATATACATTTTCTCTGCCTTTAAACTGGATTACAACAAAAAAATTGAAGCCCTCACCTAAACTATTTTATTCTTCTAGACCAGGGGTTCCCAATCCTGGTAAATTAGGCCCCTGTGTTTGTTTGTACCAGCTCAGCACTTGAGCACTTGAATCAATTTACCCCAAGCAATCTAGTATTTTCTCACAAAATTGAGATTGATAGTTATTTAAAGGGAAAACCTGCAAGGCAACCCTGCAGGAATAGGGTTGGGAACCCCTATACTAGGCCTTCTTATCAGACCCTCTCTTCCCAGTCTGGTTTACTTATTCTTAGTACACGTGGCAGTCATACAGCAATAAACGAGATGTGGAATTGAGGATTTTCTTCATGTGTAAACTTATACGCAATTGTTGTTTTGGAGTGCTCTTTTCAGGATGGTTGATTTAGAGAAGACTGCAAAGCACTAATTTCCCGTAACATATGAACGCAGGTCCAAAGTTAGATGAGTAAAATGTCATGGTGTTGAGGATAACCTCTCAACTTTCTTTACTCTTTGTGTATGTAATTGTAAACCCATTGAAGTACAGGGTTGCGTCTTTATAATGTCCCATTGTTTTCCTTGCTTTGCACCATTCTGAAACAATGCATCATCTAAGATCTTATAATAACAAAAGATTTACTGTGCACACCATTTAAGATAATCACTATCTACACAAGGCAATTCTTTTGTCTGAAAAAGTAACGCATTCGGCCTCAACCTACACTGAAGTATTTACCTGGCTCAAACTTTATCTTTGATGTTTAATTACGTTTATTAGCAATACCATCTAAATTTGCCAAAGAATGCCCACATTTATTATGTTTCCAAAACTGAATAGCGTCAACGATCGTCAGAATAATAATGGAGCTATCAAGAATTAACAGAACTGATGTCTTTTGATATAGAAATACTAAGTAAGCTGGTTTAACAACCTTATCAACATAGTTGATAACAGTTAAATACTGTTAAAAACTTTGGTAATGAAGTTATTAACTGAACTGAGGTAAAGAGCAAGTGTAATATATTTGCATTGCTTTTTAATTATTATCATATATTATGATAATTATCCATCTACCCATATTCAAAACCACTTATCCTGGTGGAGGGTCGTCAATCCCGGCAGGGATAAACACACACACACACACACACACACACACACACACACACACACACACACACACACACACACACACACACACAC
>JAOVYW010073333.1:0-19227 GCA_025775045.1 Hiodon tergisus
TGCACAAAGCCATAATTCTTTACAATGTCGCACTCTGAAATCTTCCCATACTGAGAGAAGAGGGAGCGCAGCTCCTCTGTTGTCGTTTCCTGTGACAAGTTGCCAACGAAGATTTTCACCATGGTGACTTCTTATGCAATCAGTCCTATGAGGGAGGTAAGAATAATTCGACTTTGACACCGTTTCTTTGGTACCTGGCTAATGAAAGATTTCAGTCAGAATATTCAGTAAATAATAAGAAACGCACTATGCCAGTCAAGGGCTCATCAAGTCACATCTTAAAATTGCGACTATCACCATGAATGACAACTAACAAATTACAAAGAGTGAATATAGTATAGTATTTTGAGTACTACAATAACAATAACATATAATTTAGGATAAATTATATATGTACCAAATCGTTCCAGCAACGTTACATTCTGCAGCTTCAGTGAGAGAAAACCCCGTAGATAAACAGACTACTCGTAGAAGGTCCAGCAAGTACCGCGCATTTTGTACGTCAATGAAATAGTCCGGTTGCGTAGAAGAAGGCTGCTTTCTGCTCGACTTTATAGTAACGTGGCGCAATAAGTAGCATAGTTTAGACAAGACTCGAATGTTTATAGCTGTCTGTAAGTCCAAGAGAACATGCCAGTAATTAGCTATGCAACTTACAACGTTTGACATTTGGGATGTAGGCCTTCTGTAAATTTAGCTTCGTACTTCCGTAGCTAATTTAAACGAGAAATGCAAATGTTGGCATACATTTCTCAACGTAATATCTAAATCTAAATACATTAGATTTATATCAATTTAACAGGCAATAGAAATAAATAACTTGTCAATCAACCTAACTGGGTAGTTGAATTTACATTAACTATATTGTGACCCAGCAGTTTACTGAAGATAAGTTGTATGAGAAGTTGTGACGTATTTTTCAAAACGCATATCATTGTTTTAAATGTATTGTTTATGCTCATAATATTACAGGGCCACAATCGGGTTTCGTCTCTCATGCCTGACAACTGTTTTTGTACCATTAAGAGCAACAAAAAAAAGTCACTATTTTTCTTTTAGTCGCTACCTTACCCGTATGGCTAACTCCGCCACCAATGAATGAATTACGAAATGGCGTCTCTGCCAGGAAGAGTATTTCGAATGGTCGTGACTACTTCCAGGTCGTAATCAGTATATAGCAAGCTTATATTGACAAGGAAACGATACAATGTGTTACAGACATGGTCGTTATCTTAAAAAAATTTAATGATGCATGCTAGTTATATTTGTGCAGTCTCGGTGAAATAAATTACATCGTTCTTGAAAGATATTTTACGTGGACATATTGAAACCAATTGGTGAAATTAAATATATTGGTCATTGGCATCTAAATCCATTAACTGTTCGTCACATTACTGCTAGAATGTTTTAATGAGTTTTCTCTTAAAATGCACGTCAACTTTACCAATTCAGCTATTCACTGTAGCGGTAATATTACAGCTTAAAAACTGAAATACTGGAAGTCGTAGCTCTGTTTATTCGGCACAGGACGGTCGATTCTGCTATCTCATCTTCTAAAAGCTTTTTAAATCTTAATTCCAGCCACACATGCAGACCCTATACTGCCGTAATGGGCTATGACAACACGTAAACGTAACCTCTACCTTCATCACACGACCTTCGCAAGACTATGAGGTTGACAAAATGGTGGCAATTGAGCCGAGGCGCAACTAGCAAATACTGTCTGACCAGATTTTACACAAAACTAAGGTTAGTGAGTAGTAAAGCCTTATGCATATGAGACATAAAATCACAATAGCAAAGGAGCACTTTGTATATACTTGTAGGTTACCTTAATAGTTTCATAACAAAAACGCAACATTTAAAGACTTAACAAAGAACTTCTCCACATGCACATATAGAACATGCTTACACCACACTCAAACCTGCGTAACCATTTTCCATTCTTGGGGTTGGGAAACTTAGCCGAGATCAAAGTCCTCCAGCCAGTGAGGAAACTTTCTCCGGCCCTGCTCAGTCCAGGCTCTGTGGGGGAGTCTCTCTCGGCCACAAGCTCACCCGGGGGGACTGGGGTTAGCATCCGTGGCCACGGAAACCGAAGCGCCTCTCTCCATGGCAAGCTTGTCTGGAGGATGCCTGCCCCATAAAACTCTGCATCCCCTTTGTAGGTTGTGGGATTAATCGTTGCTGCCACTTTAGGCCCACAATGTGGCCCAGGAATAATTCTTCTTCCCGAATAAAATCTTTTAAATAGATGACTCTGGCCGTACATGGAACAAAGGTTATCCAGAGCGACGTACAAAATGGCTGCTTCTGTCTAGACATGGAAATCGCTTGCTTCTTCAAACAGCATAGTTGGGCATTTAAACAGCTAGAAGACAGAAGTATTGCAAGCACGTTTTATTGCGCACAGCTCGTTCATTCAACTGCTTTCGTTACATTACAATTCCCATTTTCCAAGACAACAGTCTGGTAGGTGAAATAGGTTCCATTAGTTGGCTGGACATGGCTGGAGCATGGATCTAGCTGTTCGTTGCTCTTGGTCGTGGAGTAGAGTAAAGGCGTATGTTAAATTAGTTTTATTTTTGGTCATTTTGTTTGGTTGTAAGTGTAGTCTTTGGATTTGGGGTTGACTAAGTTTATTGTTGTCATTGTTTGTGGTAATTTTTCTGAATGTGTCTGTTTATGACTTCAGTCCAGGAATGTTTCTAAACAGTCTGCGGCTGTTGAGCCAGACTCCTCTCCTCAACCATGATTGAAATGTCAGAATTTTTAATTGTTGTATTAGGGTTGTTGTTGTATTCGTCTCTGTGTAGTGCAGGAGGGGGTAGGGTAAGATATCCCCTCTCACTGGTCTTATATCAGACTACTGTGCAGACTGACTAAATGGTCCAACTCAACTGACAAGTTTATGTGCCCCTGGAAGGGACATGGTGTGAGGGTCAGGTGTGGGCTCCAGGACAAAACACACTGTGTCTTGGAGCCCACATCTGACCAACACACCATATCCAGTCAAGGACCCACCTCCCACCCTCACACCATTTCCTGTCCTGGGGCCCACCACACACCCTCACACCATGTCCTGTCAGGGACCCACCCCTGACCCTTACACCATGTCTTGTCAGGGACCCACCTCTGACCATCACACCATGTCCAGTCCAGGGGCCAACCTCCCACCCTCACACCGTGTCCTGTCAAGGATCCACCTCCCACCCTCACACCATGTCCAGCCCTGTCCGTGACACACCTCCAATCCTCACACCATTTCCTGTCCTGGGTCCCACCTCCCACCCTCACACTGTGTCCAGTCCTGGAGCCCACCTCTAACCCTCACACTATGTCCATTCCGGGGGCCCACCTCCCGCCATGTCGTGTCCTGGGGCCCACCACTGACCCTCACACTGTGTCCTGTCCTGGAGCCCAACTCTGAACCTCTCACCATGTCCTGTTCTGGGGCCCAACGCCCACCCTCACGCCTTGTCTTGTCAAGGACCAATCTCTTACTCTCACACCATATCCTGTCAAGGACCCACCTCTGACTCTCACACCATGTCCTGTCAGGGACACACCTCTGACCCTCACACCATGTCCTATCCTGTGGCCCTAATCTGACCCTCACATCGTGTCCGGTCTTGCAGCCCATCTCCCACCCTCAGACCATGTCCTGTCAGGGACCCACCTCCGACCCTTCACCATTTTCTGTCCTGGGGCCCCACCTCTGACAGTCAAGGTGTGTCCTGTCAGGGACCCAACTCCGACCCTCACACCATGTTCTATCCCAGTGTGAATGTGTGGGCTGAACAGAAATGTGGCAGGGGGATCCATGTGCCAGGAGAGAGAATTTCTCCTGTCTTGTTATTCAGCCCTGCGCTCTTTGTGTATTTCTTTGGAGACTTAAGCCAGAAAGAGAAAGAATATTTAATAAAGACAAGGAGATGTATTACATTGACAAGCCTCTGCCTCTGGATATGGAATTTTCAATCCTGCACCCAGCAGTATTTGGAATGTGAGGGAATCTTCAGGAGTGGAGGGTAGCAGGAAAGGCACATGTAAAGAGTGTTGTGTTGGAGCCTCTAAACTTCCCAACTTCACAAGCACATTAATTCTACCCCTGGTATGGGTATTTAGATGTAAAATATGGCTTTCTTTGTCTGGCTATTTCACGAGCTGCCCTGGAGTACAGTTCCATCTGTTACTGTCAATACTGCTATTTAACAGATGCTGCCATGCATGTTAAGGGGGGACATGAGAGATACAGAATATTTTAACTTTGCACATAACTTTTTTTTTTAATTAAGACTTCCAAAGAGTGTTTTTGATACAGTTTAAATTTTTGAGCAGTTGTGTTGATTCATAAAACCACACCATGAAATTCCTCATGCTTTTGGAAACATCCAAAAATAGCAGGAAAAAGATTGAGTCAAAAGTATTATGAGGTGTGTATATGAAAGGTTAATGTATTTATACAGTAAGTAATTATAAATAAATACGGTTTCACTTGTTTTGAAAGCAAATGTAGGAGGGCACAAATAAACAGCGATTAAAGAACCAGGAAATATATATAGGTTACATACAGTATAAATAATATAATTAGATAAATAACATACATACAAATGACAGTCTTGTAACCAGAATGCTTCTGGTTCTAGTCCCTCCCCAAGGACTAGTCAGATTATCCTGTCAGATATTGATCCGACAAGTATATAGCGGTGCGCAAACGAAAGAAAAAAGCATTTCCTTTATCTTTATAGGTTCGCCCCATGCTATTTCGACTTCTCTGATTCCCTTTGAAACATGACGAGTCTGCACAGTACTTAAGCCTTACTTGCCTACACTATGTCTACACTTTGGAAACCTCATTCAGCATTTTTTCACACTTTCACTAACATGTTTTTTCCAGTTAAAAAAATTGGCCGCTACGCTTGGCTTCCCCCCCCCCCCCCGCAAAACTACGTTATTTTTTGGATATCTCCTTGGATGCTTATTTCTTTTGTTCGCTAACTTTTTTTTTTTGTATAGGAGTCTGTCCGTGTTATGTGTGTGTGTGCATTCGTGTGTGTGCATGCACCTTACTGTGATTGCCAAGCCCTTCTTAATATACAGTCCGCTGTCATGGACTCGTGTGTTCGAAATCCTGGTGAAGACCGATTTTTCTATAGCTGCTTTTCATCACCCTATTCTTCACCGTTTCCCGTGGGTGTGTGGCGTATTCCCGGCTGCTCGCTTCATCGTAAGAGACGCCACAGAAAGCGAGGAAAACGAGGCGGTCTCTTGGTTAGGATTAAGAGATCTCTGCACTCGTCTACGGTGATTGTCGGTTCCGATTTTCGAGGAGACGAAGGCTGGCAAAAATACATCATCCCTCGGCGTACTTTGGAGCCCCGATACACCTGTATACTGTCCATCCTACCAGATTAGGCATCATCTGCGTGCGCTCCAGTGCGACCGCGAATCATCAGCAGAGGCGCCAATCTCCGAAAGATCACTGGATTTCTCAAAGCCGTCAAAAGCACCACCGGATGCTGCTTCGCTACAAGCAGGAAAGTAGTATCTTGCTAAGGTGGCTTTGCTAAACGTAAGATCTAAGATCTTAAATTAATAAATCTTCAAATCTAACGAACTGGACTTCCTATTTGTAACAGAGACTTGGCTTCACGTTGGTGAGTTGGATCCTTTATCTGAACTCTCTCCAAGTGACTGTGACTTTATTTTATTTTTCAGCTCCCCTTGGACTGTGGGTAAGGTGGGGGGTTGGCTTCAGTTTTAAAAAAAAGTTTTAAGTGCCGATTATTGCCCTCATGAACATTACAGTAGTTTTGAGGTACAGTTATTAAAGGCTCAGTTGTACAGTCCAGTATTCCGTGCTCTCATTTACAGGTCTCCTAAATATAATTAGGACTTCCTTGATATGCTGAAATATGCTGATTTTTTTATCAGCATTTTGCCTACAAGCTTATCATTCTTGGTGATATTAACATTCATGTTTGCTGCCCATCCAAACCTCTGGTTAGGGAGTTTGTTCAACTTATTGACTCATTTAATCTCACACAGTATGTTACTGGCTCTACACATGATCATGGTCATACTCTTGATCTTGTTTTATCTTTCGGTCTTTCCATTTACAATGTTGAAATTACAGAGATTTCTCTGTCTGATCGTAATCCTGTTGTTTTTAATATTGCACTACCATGTCCGATAGCAAAATCAAATTTCTCTGGGTCATATTCACGTTTTATTTCCTCTTCTACAGCCAGGCATTTCTCTGAGGCCATCTCTGCTTACCCTGTATTGTGCACTATGAAGCCATTTCATCCAAGTCTAGGCATAGAGGAGATAGTCACTCTTTTTAACAATACCTGTACTTGCATTTTAGACTCTGTTGCTCCTGTCAGAACTAGAAAATCTAAACTAAGGACACAGCCTTGGTTAAATAATAACACACGTGCTCTCAGACAGGAATGTAGAAAAGCAGAGCGTGAATGGAAAAAAGACTTATGTGTCTTATGAAATCCTGAAGAATTGTCTATCTGCACACCAGCACTCTGTAAAAGATGCAAAAAACAAAAATCTTTCTGAAATAATATCTAAAAATCCACACAATCCAAAAATTCTGTTTAACATGATAAATACAGCGCTTACTCCCGCTGCCACCTCTTGTCTTGATGCTATACCTATAAGATTTGTGCAACATTTTTAGATGTCTTTACTGGTAAGGTCGATGCTTTACAATCTTGCGTCACATCTAACAGTCATGACCCCTCTGAATCAGTCACTTGTTCTGTTTTGTTTGATCAGTTTAAACCTATATCCCTCACTGAGTTGATAGATATAGTCCAACAGATAAAGCCTACCACCTCTTCTGTTGATGTTATTCCTGCCCGGCTCCTCAGAGAGGTGCTGGACACGGTTGGTTCTAGTGTGTTGACTATTATGAATATCTCCTCATATAATGGTTTTGTTCCTTGAGAATTCTTCCTCTCCTTCTGCACCTTTCACCTGAGGGGTACCTCAAGGTTCCATATTAGGCCCGATTTTATCTTCTTTATATATGCTTCCATTGGGTTAAATTTTTAGGAAATATAACATTTCATATTACTGTTATGCTGATGATACACAGCTGTATGTCCCACTTATTGTCCTACTTGTCCCAGCAAGAAAAATTCTCCAACTAAATGAGAGCAAGACTCAAATTGTTGTGTTTGGCCTCCCTAGCGCCGTCTCTAATATCTCTAACAATCTAGCGACCCTGTCATTTAATGTTCAACCCTTTGCTAAGAACTTTGGAGTGATCCTTGACACGGCTGTACATTTTGAAAAACAAGTGCTGTGGTGAAGGGCAGCTTTTTCCAACTCAGGATGATTGCTAAATTAAAACCATTGCTCTCATTTAAGGATTTTGAGATAGTTATTCATGCCTTCATCTCATCCAGACTTGACCACTGTAATGCGCTGTACATGGGTTTTTGTCATTCATCTCTGTATCGCTTGCAGTTAGTCCAAAATGCAGCTGCTAGGTTGTTGAGTGGAACAAGGAAGATGGAGAGTATTTAACCTGTTCTAGCATCTCTGGTTACCAGTCCAATACAGGATTTAAGATGTTGTTATTTGTTTTTAAAGCTATTAATGATTTAACCCCGTCCTATCTCTCAGAACTCCTTAGCGCTCTACAATCCTCCAGGACTCTCAGATCCTCTGATATACTTCTCCTGCATACACCACGCTCACGTTTGAAGTTTAAAGGGGATCGTGCCTTCTCCGTAGCTGGCCCTAGACTATGGAATAACATACCTCTGGACATTAGATCCGCTCCTATGCTTCACATTTTTAAATCACGTCTAAAGACGTATCTATATTCTTTGGCTTTTATATGAATGTATATTGTATTGTTTATTGTTTTTAATGTCAGTCTTGTTTTTTAATTATTTAAAAAAATATTTCCCCTCGTTGTTTTATTTGCCCATGTACAGCACTTTGGTCTACACTTGTTGTTTTTAAATGTGCTTTGTAAATGAAATGACCTTGACCTTGACCTTGACCTTGTTGTTCCTCTCTCTCTGTTTTTTTTTAAAAATGTCTGGCCTTTATTCCATTTCCATCGCTGTCTGGTCCATGCCAACAAGTTATCTCACCACATGCCAGGTGCCGGTTTCTCCTGTGGATGCCACGGTGACTAAGGCAATTTGACTGCCATCTCCCTTTAAAAAAACTGATGGACAGCGATATGCTGGTGCATCCGTACTATCTGTGTCACACTGTGTATAGTTGAACATTTCATGTGACACAATTGGGACGATGCTTGCTAAGCTGCCTTCCATTCCTTGCTAAGCCTCTTCACTTCTGCTTTGAGCGCCTGTCTGAAATTGCGTTGGATTATACCTCTCTTGCTCTCCATTCACAACCAGGTGTCCCCTAATGATTACTCTATGACTCCGGCCGAGGTGCTTTGGAATCTGTGAGCCTACCTCTCTCTTATTAGCCCCTGTCTTCCATACTAGTCTGCTGGATTTCCTTGGCATTGTGGGTTGTGGAAAGAAAAAAACAACAACATCAAAGCAGATCCACTTCTGTATCTGTAGCATAGTTAACAGTCACAGCAGAGGAGTCACCAAGCTCTCATAGCTAACTGCTCATAGACACCTAACACAGGCTGTTTCTCTTTCTATGTTTTTTTTTAAAATCACATTTATTATTTGATAAAGTAGACACCTAAACTCCTACAAGCTAAATATTGGCTTCAACTGATTCTGCTTTGTAATTGTAATGTAATTTTTCTTTATAGAGTCAGTGCGTATTTGCTGACCGACTTCGCTAAGGAGGATTCCCATATTACGACAGAACAGATAACAGGATTCAGGACCTCATGAGTGGCATCATTTTAGATCATAACACAAACTTTTCGATTCACAGCACTGATGGCCACAGTGTTTTTTTCCGAGCTTATCTTAGCTTTGCTGACTTAGTGGGCATTTCTAGGGATCAAGCATGCTGTATGCTCTCTCTCAACAGAGCTCCAAAACACACAATGTTTCTCCAAAATACTCCTTAAACTACCAGCTTGAATTGAACTCCCTATATTTGGGCAGTTTGTATGGCTTTTAATGCCCTAAATAAAACTACGTTAAACCAGGAGCAATGCAGCGAGCCTTTTACATGGTGAGAAGAGCGCTTGGCAGCAAAAAAGCATTTGCTCCAGGCAAATCCACTGCAAATCTCTGTCTTTTCTCCATTACAGTCACACGTCGTGGATGTTTCTTTGATCCCCGTGCGACGATCGCCCGTGTTCCGTGGTTAATCGAGGCCTGGGTGCTGCGTTTAAATGCTTTAAATGCACTTGCAAAGCCATCGATCCTGGGAGTTTTGAGGCTTTTCCGGGTGGCCCGAGTAGTTCATTACCAGGTATATGCACCAGGTATATGCACCAGGTATATGCACCAGGTATATGCATGAAAAATATCTTTATCGGATTTAGCCAATACGTGAGAGTCTGTGTTTTCTGTATCAACTCCAGGAGGCAGTATATATTACAACTGGGAACTGTTTGGCGGCTTCGTGGAACTGGGTTTTAAAAACAGTAGAACAGTGTGCTTCTGTCACCTCTGTTTATTATAAATTATGATTACTTTTGCTGAGGTGTTTCGAGATCCACCATTAGTGCTGAATTCGATAAGATTTTCAGCAGGAGAGAAACTTCAAATCCAGTCCTTAAGGGACGCAATACTTTAGGCTTTAGAGTTACTTTTCAATTAGCGACTAATTTTCACCTGGAACACCAGGCGAGGTGGATTTTTTTTCAAGAAATTATTTCAACAATTAAGATGCGAGGCATAACAAACACCAGCAGACCCTTCTGCCGTCTGGGGCCAGAGTTGGCCATCCCTGTTCGAATCATGAGAAGGGCCCCCCACATTGTTATTACTGCCAGCACGATTGGACAACTGTACAACTGAGCTGACAAAAATTCTCTCTGACAGAAGCCCGTTTCTTGTTCCAATGGCACTACAGTTATCCATGAGAGAAAATTTTACCAGTACCAAAATGCCAGATACAGAAATGCAAATGCAACTGGAAACAAAAACAAATTCAATTTTCTCACCTTTTTATCTTAAGAGGTTGACTTCCATTTGACATCAGTATGCCCTCAATAATATATATACAGTTATATAAGATTTTGCACGGCAAGATGTTGTCTTTTATCGGCTAAATATATGCTCCAAATTGACATCTCAAAGTCCTAACCAGGCCCCAGGGGTGCAATGCTAGAGCAAATGAAGAAGATAATGGCTTTTTCCCTGCATGGAGAAAACGGTTAATTGTGTTTTGACTTTGTTTGTGTTTAAGTGGCTCAGGACAACCAAAAAAACCAAAATATAGCTGCAAGCAGCAGACGGAAAAGGATTCAGCAGTGTGTGACATGTGGTAGACGTGCTAAAAGTGTTGGACAGTATGCATGTATGCACAGATACTGATTTGGTGTCAATATTATCCACAGGTTATAATTTTTTTTAACCAAATTTCTATACTACGTGTAACTATTGTTAATAGATTACCTCACTGTGGCCAATGTTGTTGTTTTTTTGTTTTTGTTTTTTTTATGTAGAAAATTTGTTTTTACAACAAAGGGGAGCTTCACAAGAACACATTTACTGAAATTTTCATGTAAATACGATAAACAGTGTCGGAACAGATATAGTTTACAACAAATTCAAAATGTCAGAAAATCGAATGTGGCGGAAATCTTATTTGGTGTTTAACTTTTAAAGAGACCATTCCAAAGAACAAACTAGCGCACGTTGCATGTCCATTTAGGAAGAGAACACTGAACATTGCAAAATGGTAGCCATGTTCTGTATCGTATCATCGTGAAATTTGAAGACATAATTTAAATTGTGGTGCAGATGCGCCAAACTGTTGTCATTTTTCACGTAATTTGCATATTATGCGGCCGTGGCCTTTAACATCCATTTTGGTAGCATTTAAAGAGGAACATTTCAAAAACACATTTTTGGAAGTTGATAATGATAAACAGTCATGGAGGAGATGTGTTTTACAAAAAAATAAAATGGTAGAAAATACATCATGGCGGACTTTATGGGTCCTTGTGAGGAGAGGAAACTATGAACTATGAAGTTTGCTGTAGAGCCTCCATGCGGCCAGTCTGTACCATATTAATAAGACAGGCACTAATTATAATCACCGACAAGCCTGCCTAGTTTGGGAGAAGTTATCGGGGTTTTTTAATTTTTTAATTTTTTAATTTTTTAATTTTTTTAATCGGCGGAAAAAAGTGCAAAAATACAATAGGACGCTGCAGTGATTAGATTATGTAATGTAGATCCTAGATTAGTGGAAGTTGTTATAGTTGCAAAGGGGGGACCGACTTGATATTAATGCCTGTGGATTTAGAATGGGATGTCATAAAAGCTCCTGTAGTTGTAATGTAGGTGTCCCAATATGTTTGTCCATATAGTGTATCTGAGTTGCCTTGAGTTTGCCTCTCGAGGTGAAATGATGATGATAATAAGAGCTATATATAGCTGAGATGTGGTTGCAGTTGTTCTATTGTGTTTTGCCCTTAATTCTTCCTCATATTCTCTTGGGTGGCCTTGGGTAAGGACATGTGCCAGACTACTGAATAATAACCATTAGATAAAATAAAGAATGAGACTAATAAACAGATTCAAAGCCTTCACTAATCGAACCATGAAACCGTTCCTTCAGTATTGGAGGGCTGGATGCTGGAAGGAGCACGTGGATAGTCCAGCTTGAAAATGTCCCTGGTGGATTGAGCCAGCTAATTTGCTGCCAGCCCTGCCCTGGAGCCCTAATGTGTTGTCTATGCCTCCTTCCCGGCCCTCGCTGGACCACTTCCTCCCCACCACTGAGCAGCCTCTGTCCCTCCCCAGCTGGCCCAGGCCACCCCGACAATGCCCACTCTGTCCCCTGCTTCGACAGGTACCCCCACCCCCGATTTCTGGCGTGTCCTGAGGCCGGCCTAACTGGGCTCTTTGTGGCAGTGCCAGGCCGTAGACCGCCACCCGTCTCTGGGGCATTGAGAAGCAAATCCCAGGTTTATCGCGTTTCAGTGTTTATTTTGCTATGAGTTATTTAATGCCCACCAGGGCGACCTGTTGCCTCAGAGGAATCCAATAAAATACAACTTGGTGTACAGTTATTTATATGTTTGTCCATGGGTGTCTCTAAATTGGGAAATTTCCACACAAATCAAATCAATGCAGGCTCTACCCAATATTGCAATTAAAAATTTGTTAAGAATCTGAATTCTTTCCATTAAATTTAAGAGCAATATTTCACCTGTGTTAAATATATCTCAGCCAACGGAAAGCATGAATTAAAAATGTATTTATTATACAACTGGAGTAGGTGCCGACCCAAAAAAGGGTTTGTTTGAGAGTGGAACAGTGCTTACAGAGTGCCGAAGAAGATAGGAGAAATTACACCGCCATCTAGTGGAAAATTTTTAAGTTAACAGCTTTTTTCAATATCAATGTCAATAAAACACTGTTAAAGACATATTGTGGCAACCCCAGGGTGTGGGGGAGACGGACGCGTCACGAACCACAACCACAGCAATTAAAGAGACACGTCATTGAGGGGAGGTATGTTCCTTTCCCGCCGAGTGCGGACACAGCTGCCATGCATCAGCTGATTAAAGCAAGGAAAACACAAAAGCCGGCCACAACGAACAGAAGATGTCGGCACAGTTGAAGCTACAAGTGAGAGCCGAACGGAAGTAGCAAACGCCGACAGTAAAACTCTGTGCTCCTTTTTTACACAGGCCAGGCGACGGGTGAGAGAGAGACCGCCCGAATACCTGGTGCGGCTCCTGGAAAACCACCAGGTCGCCCTGCAGTTGGTGGACGAGTGCTCCACTTCCTCCCTGGCCCGACAGTGCCCTGGTGAGGACGTCCACATGCTGTTGGCCAGCCACGGGGAGGAACGACCCCCCGGAAGGTGCCTGCTCACCACCTGCAGGGCCCATGAACACCCCACTGCCCGGACCTGCCGGTGCGGGTAGGACTGAAGGATACGTGCGCCCTCATAGACTCTGGCTCTCATAGACATCGTGACCCTGATCCGGCCTGAGCTGGCAGAAGGGAGTCCGGGAGAGCCCATTGAGGTCACCTGAAGAATGCAAGTGAAGAAAGACCAGACAGCCTACTGACCTGTCCACCTACAATGGCGACACAAAAAGCTACCCCACCAGCCGCATAGAGGTCCGGACACCAAGGTGAACCTTCACCGTGCGAGCCGGGTTGGTGCTGAAGCTTGGGGAAAGCGCCACGGCCCCGTTTGCGCAGCCGCTGGAATCCTCCAGAACCACACTCCTGGCAAGCCTGCCCGGCCTGCGCGGCCGGCACCGACCCCCTGACCTCCAGGCCCACCACAGACGAGGAGGGCAACGAACGGCCACGGCCACAGAAGGCTTCCAGGCTGCTGCCCCCCCCGTGGAACAAGAGACACCAGACAACGCCACGGTCACAGAAGGGTGCCAATCCGCTCCCGGGAGGCCACTGGAGAGCTCCCCCCTCACAGAACTGAGTTCCCCCTGGCTGTGGAGGAACGGACGGAACGGATAGGACAGTTTGCCACTGCTCAGCTTGAGGACCTGGTCCTGAAGAAGGTGTGGAGCCAGATCCTGATGCACGACGGGCAACCCCTGGACCCGGTAAGACCTCTGCCTTCACCATACTTTGCCACTAGGCGCAACCTGTTATATAGGGTGGTGCAAAAGGAGGGGGAAGTCTACGAACAGTTACTGGTCCCCTAGTGTTATGTCTCCCAAGTCCTCTACATGGCCCACCTACTCGGGGACAAAACCTGGGAGAGACTGGTCGGCATCAAACAGGCCATCACGGACTACTGCACAGCCTTCCCTGAGTGTCAGCACACTGCCCCTAGGCCCTCCGTACACAACCCCTTCATACCTCTACCTATACTTGAGGTGCCCTTCGGACAGTTGGCCATGGACATTGCGGGGCCCCTACCTAAGACCAGCTGGGGCCATCGCTACCTACTAGTGCTGGTTGATTACGCCACTCGCTACCCTGTGGCCCTTCCTCTCCGGGCAGCCACGGCCGAGGCAGTGGCTAAAGAACTATTTACGCTGATTAGCAGGGTGGCGATTTTAAAGCAGATTTTAACGAACCAAGGCTCCTGTTTTATGTCCAGTGTCTGGCCCGTGGTAAGAGAACACCTCCAGCAGGCACAGCATGCAGAGCCCGGTCTACAACTGGGGTGCACAGGTGCGCCAGTTCCAGCCGGGGGAGAGGGTCCTGGTTCTCATCCCCATGACTGAGTGCAAGTTACTCGCCAAATGGAGGGGCTCGTATGAAGTGGAAGCCCAGGTAGGGGAGGTGAACTACAAGGTACGTCAACCTGGGAGACGCAAGCAAACCTAGGTCCATCATGTGAACTTGCTCAAACAGTGGCTCTCCAGGTCTCTGCTATTCCTGCCCTCGCCGCCCGCTCCCCACTCCCAGAGGTCCTGCACGGTGAGCAGCTGAGTCCAGGACAGAGGCAGGACCTCCAAGAAATGGTCCAGCACCGGGATGTCTTCTCGGACCTGAACCATGGTCCTAGTCCCCAAACCGGATGGTTCCTCCGGCTTCTGCAACGACTTCCGGAAACTCAACTCAAGTCTCCAAATTCGAAGCCTACCCCATACCCAGGGTCGATGAGCTGATCGAGCGCCTGGGGCCAGCACGCTTCATCACAACCCTCAACCTCACAAAGGGGTATTGGCAGGTGCCCTTGACCCCCCAAGCCAGGGAGAAGACAACCTTCGTGACCCCAGGCGGCCTGTATCAGTACACCCCACTACCGTTTGGGGTGCACAGGGCCCCAGCAACGTTCTAGAGGCTGATGGACTGCAAGCCCACAGGACCTATGCAGCGGCGTACCTGGACGACATCGTGGTCCACGCGACTCCTGGGTGCTACTCCTGAGGCAGCTGTGAGCTGTCCTTGGGACCCTGCGAACCGCGGGACTCACCGCCAACCCCAAGAAACGCCGCCTGGGACTGGAGGAAGCCTCCTTTCTCGGCTACTAGATTGGGCGGTGTAATGTATGTCCCCAGGAACCCGAGGTGGAAGCAGGTAAAGTCCTTCCTAGGCCTCATAGGCTACTACCAGAGGTTCATTCCACACTTCGCAACACTGGCGGGGCTGTTCAACGACCTGACGATGGAGGCGCTTCCGGAACGCGTTACCTGGACCGAGGCCTCAGAGGATGCCTTCACCCTGCTCAGGCAAGCCCTCAGTTCCGAGCCGGTACTGATAACCCCAAACTTTTCAGAATCCGTCCATTCAGACGTGTCCGAGGTTGGACTGGGGCCGGTCCTCTCCCAGGTCTAGCACGGGGAGGAGCACCCGGTGTCCTTCATCAGCCGGAAGTACCTGCCTCACGAAAGGGCCTACTCCACCGTGGAGAAGGAGGCCCTGGCTATCAAATGGGCTGAAGTATTACCTCCTAGGCAGATGCTTCAGCTTGGTCACCAACCATGCGCCCCTGACATGGATGGCCAGGCCCAGGGACAAGACAAATGACAAGGTGGTTCCTGGCCCTGCAGGAATTTGACTTCCGGGTGGAGCACCAGCTGGGCAAGGCCCATGCGAACGCCGAAGCCCTGTCCAGACGAGGTGCCTGCCTATGAGCGGTCCAGGGGGACCCTGCCCTCCATCTGGGGAAGGGTGTGTGTTCCATTCCCGGCGAGTGGGGACGCAGCTGATTAAGGCAAGGAAAGCACAAAAGCCTCGACGATTTGCTCTTTACAGGCAAAGACGAACAGGAAGACCCGAGGACCTGAGGTCCGGAGGGACAAGTGTGAGTTTTTCCGCCCTTCCGTTGACTGATTAAGGCAAGGAAAGCACAAAAGCCGGCCACAACGAAGAGATGACGGCACAGTTGAAGCTACAAGTGAGAGCCGAACGGAAGTAGCGAACCCCGACAGTAAAACTCTGTGCTCCTTTTTTACACAGGCCAGGCGACGGGTGAGAGAGATCCCCCGTATACCCTCGAGAGAAGAGGACTTTTTTTTCTTTTTTTTGGAACGTATTATTCGTTGTTTTATGCCCCAATCCGGGAGGAATTTCTTTTGTGTTTTTCATCGTTGTTTTTTACACCGAACCGGGAAGAATTTCTGTTTAGTTTGCAGTCGTTTGGATTCTGCCGGTGTGCTCTTCTCTCTCCATTGTGTGCGGCTCCGCCCATTCGCCCTGTGGTTGTCACAATATATTATATGAACGTATCAGAACCAGGGGTACAACAATTAACAATCAAATACATTGAATTTCTACTAAAGGAAAATAAATGTGCTAAGACATGAGGAATGATTGGGGAGAAAAAAGGGAAAATCCAAAATGGGTCAAAACACAATTTCAAAGGTCCGTAGCTAATAAACGGTTGTCATACAAAAATGAGTCAATTACCAAATCAGCTTCTCTTTCAAAACTGGGTCAAAAAATACTCAAAACTCCAAAACCATTCACATGAGCACAAGCATGAGGTACATGCACTGATCAATTAATCTTGCACTCCTTTAAGCTCTGGGTGATAGAACGATTATCCAAATACTCCAAATACTCAGCTGAGGACTTGGCGATCAGCTTTCAGGCTCTGTGAGGAAACCTGGTCTTAAAGGGGCGGGACACAGATTCCCTACCCACTGTTGTCCCACACTGTGTTATTAATAGGGATGCTGCTCATAAAATTAATTATGCTCATTAAGCCTGTTCTGTTTGAGGCATGGGCATTCTGGCATAGTTGTCTGATTTTTCATACATCTAATTGTCCTTTTTTTGGCATGGCGGTAGTTGTTGGTTAATTGGCCCGTAAGGTGCCTTTTATCCAGGATGACTCACTAGCCTGATTTCTTTCTTACACATTTTCAAACAAGCTATTCCACACAAAGACAGGGGAAACTGATTGAAAGCCTCATTTTAGAATGCCTCCGCAGGGGCTCACTTGGGATCAGATCCCACATCCTTGCAAGGTGGTGTTGGCCTTATAGCATTTCCACCGCTAACTTCCAAGATGCATAACAATAGCCTAGTATTACAATATTGCCTGACATCCACAGAAACATGTTCTTCTATATGATTGAATAAGCTTGATAAATGGTACACAAGAAATGTGTACATATGACCTCTTTTTAACCTTTACAGCTTACGGATTGAAAAATTATATATATTCTGGAGCCTTAAAAAACCCCAATGTGGTGGAGATTAGCTGAGATCCGATCAGTGCAGCCATGTTATTCTCTTTCAGTTCTCACTTAAAACTGTATGCATGAGGTGTCAGAACAGAAAAAGTGGCATCAAATAAAAGTGGGTCTTAGGATTTCAAATATGTGAAATTTTAACTCGTTATTCACAATAGTGTGACTTCTATGCAGATTAAACTCCTGCAGATTTGCAACACAGGGTTTCACAGTACTGTTCACCGGGAGCTTCACAAAATGGGTTTCCATGGCCGAGCAGCCGCAACACAAGCCTAAGATCACCATGAGCAATGCCAGGCGTCGGCTGGGGTGAAGCTCCAGACTCTGGAGTAGTGGAAACGTGTTCTCTAGAGTGATGAATCACGCTTCACCATCTGACAGTCTGATGGACTAATATACGTTAGCTAGATGCCAGGAGAACACTACCAGCCTGAATATATAGTGCCAACTGTTATGTATTGATATACTAGTTTGTCCCTTCGGGTCACCCGTCATGCTCCGTGTTTACATATGTATTGAAATGCATGTAATGTTCAGTTCTTTAAAACGCATCAAAAACAAAGCCACGTTAACTGCAACTCCCATCTCACGTCCGGTCCTTTATTGGTTGTAGTAGTAATGCAGTGTGCTACACAACAAAACTGGCGATGAGGATAAACAGAAAGGGTCAAATCGAACGTGCACGTAAAAACAAAAGACACAATCAAACAAAGGCACTGAACAAAGGAAAAGTGACTTCAGAAAGTACAAAAAGAAAGTGCATAAAATGGAGCACGCAGAGGATGAGCAAAGCGATGTCCAGTCTGAAGGGGAAGAATCTTTGAGTGTTTTGTCTATTTCAGGCAATAAACACTGGAGCAAGCTGTATACTTGGTGTCCAAGGCTGTATACAAGGATAAACCACATCACCTCACCAGAACTGTTGACCATAGTGACTCACAAAGGAATTTACAGGTACCGGAGGCTTCCTTTTGGGATCACCTCAGTGCCGTCGCTGTTCTAAAGAGCCATGGATCAGATTCTGTGTAGGCTGTCAGGCGTATAGTGTTACCTCGACGATTTGCTCTTTACAGGCAAAGACGAACAGGAAGACCCGAGGACCTGAGGTCCGGAGGGACAAGTGTGAGTTTTTCCGCCCTTCCGTTGAATATCTGGGCCACGTGATCGACAGTTCAGGGCTTTAGAGGTGAAGGCCGTCATGGAGGCTCCATCCCCAGAAAATGTGAGTCAGCTGAGATCATTCTTAGGATTACGGAGGTACTACGCAAAGTTTGTGCCAAACCCAGCTAACATGCTAAAGCCATTGCATGACCTTTTGAACAAATCCAAGCAATGGAAGTAGACAGACAGATGTGAGGAGGCTTTCAAGAAAGTGAAAACTGCTTTAGCTCAGTCAGAGGCCCTCACCTACTTCTACCCCAACTTACCATTACAGTTGGCATGTGATGCATCACCTTATGGCGTTGGGGCGGTCATCTCACACATCTAGCCATCAGGTGAAGAAAGGCCAATTGCTTTCGCATCACGGACTTTGAGTAAAGCCGAGAGCAACTATGCACAGATAGAGCGTGAAGCACTCGCCGTCGCGTTCGGAGCTAAGAAATTCCATCAGTTTCTTTTTCGTATGACTATTCGCGCTGCTGATGGACCATAGACCCCTCACCTCCATCTTTGGTCCCCACACCGGCATGCCATCGCTCGCAGCCAGCCGCATACAACGATGGACCTTACTGTTGTCTGCTCACCAATACGACATCATATACAGAAGATCTGAGCAGCACTGCAATGCAGACGGCCTCTCAAGGCTTCCCTTACCTAACACACACACACACAGAGCACTCCCAGGCTGAAATATTCTACTTCAAGGAAGTAGTTTGGCTCTGGTTTGTGAAGATCGATATGGAACAGCATGGAAGTAGTTTGGCTCTGGTTTGTGAAGATCGATATGGAACAGCATGGAAGTAGTTTGGCTCTGGTTTGTGAAGATC